>JAJJWW010004170.1:0-18047 GCA_023531295.1 Papaver armeniacum
TTCATAAAGTTCAAAAACTTGATGCATCAAATAAATAATGAATTAGAAGCTAAATCAAGATATTAGCTAATTCCGCATTCCTATGAAAATGATCTTTTCTTACATGTTATTTCTCCCAGAGCTTCCAATGAAACAAAGTCATTTACATGAGGAATCGCCTCGTCAAAACTCAAACTTCTAGTTCTTTCATAGTTCTTTATTTCGGGTCGTAACAAAAGAGTCTGTTCGAAATAATTGACAACAAGAGTTTAATACTCGTAGAACCAAACCACTATTTGTAAGAGCGAATGGTATATATTTAACTCGATTGACATGTCTGCAAACTTATCTTTAATTCCTTACATTACCCATGACACTTCCTTGTTATCATTAACCCCAACCCAAAGATCTTCTCTGGCGATGTTTTCTTAAGAGTCCATATATCTAAATATTTAGAAAAGTATTCCTCATTGTGGCCAAAAACACACAACCACTCTCCAAGTGATCCGAGAATATAAGTGAATCCATAAGGCTCCTCCGAGATAGGTCCCCTTGGGAGGTCATGGATCTTTTCATCTGACAAATTGAAAGCCATTATGTCTTTTCCATTCCTACCTAACCAATGAATAGATCCGTTAACAAAGACACCACGCTGTTCATAAGAGCGACACCTGATTTCCCCTTTATATCTCCACCATCGCCACCACCAAGAGTATATACTTGTATATATCCTCTTCTAGAAGCGATCACAAAGACAAGATTCTAACAACCTTGTACTCGTTGGTCAGCAAGTATAACCAAAACCACTATATATCTCACTAAAATCATGGCACTCATTATTTTCATTGAAACCTTTAAGATACAAACATTCTCCAAGTGAATGGGATTACGGAATCTTGATTGGATCTAGGAGGTTGTTCTTATCGAGTTGACTAAACAAACCAAACCATTGCAGGAGCCAACTAGAGAACCATGCTTCCCTTCGGTTCGAAGGAGTGGAAAATTGATATCTCTGAGTGTGTTTTGAATGCAGTGCTCGTTTTGATCAGTATTATTCTCATCAAATTCTCCATAGCAAAGTGGGTGCCCTGAAAATTCAAATAAAAAAATAAGACCTAGAGCACTTACTTTTGAGCTGACAATACCGCTATTGCTGTTATCATGATGATTGTGAGTGTGCCGCAATAAGTGCATCTCAGCAAACTTGGTCTTATGATCCAATATGAGATTTCGCCATGTTTTGCATACTCGTTTGCATTCCAAGACGGTATCAACTGATAATCGAGAAAATATATCTAATAATATCTCTACTGGGAGATTGTCCATGATGAATGATGGAACGGATTAGATTTGGATTCACAAACTGCTAGTTCTCTCTGTCTATATATATATATATAAAAGGTCTCTTCTCTGTTGAGTAGGCGGCAGATTTTAGGAAACTGCTTGTGATAACTTCTAAAGTTCCGATCTTAGGGTTCAGGAGGAGTCTTGAGTCCTATTTAACCCACCGCATCTATGGGTTTGAGTTTATGTATCCAAATCTGAGACAAACGGCCGTTCAACCGTACAAATTCACGGGTGGCGCGCCGCCACAACCCGCAATTTAATTACGTAAGACTTTGGTTCTTTTCGAGAAATTTCTTTGGTTGGTCCACTAAACCCGACCCAGCTTATCCTATAATCCAACAACAAAAACAATTAACAGGAGGTCCAAAACCTTTTAAAAATTGTAATTTACTTCCTGCCCATTACCATTCACGTGTGAAATCCTCCGTGTCCCTCAATTGTTTGAATAGAAACACGATTCTCCCTAAATCTCTTGGTTCTTCCCCTGTCTTCGTTCTCCTCCTGTCTTCATGTTTATTCTTAGTTAAAATCCATAAAATCTAGATATACAAATCAAATCACGTGATGTTCATCGAAAACCTAGATCTACAACGAAGAAACTATATGAAACAAAAAAACCCCATTTTTGAAGAATCGCAAGCAACAAAACCTAGTTTACTAAGAAAAATTACCATAATACGAGATTCTTCTCCCAAAAATCGGTGGAAGATTATGATTTGAAGAACAAAGTACTCCTGAATCGAACTTACATCAAAGAAGAAGAAATCCATTGTTTCTGAACTGATCAAAGAAGAATAAGTCGATTGATACTCAACTGACATCAAAGAAACCTAGGATTTCTTCAAAAAAAAAATGTATTACTTCTAATTTTAAAAAATACAATACAATATGTGTAATGTTTTTATTTTTATTTTTGTTGATTCTTCATACCAATTCTTCTATATGATCCCACAATACTTTTTTTCTACATTCTTCGTACCATGTTCAATACCAGTATGTACGGATGAAACTCTTGATATGTACTGCTTAAACCCTTCTACTGCATAGTGTGTATGATGTTACAGTACATATCAATACGTATTGTATGTATGTTGTGTATGACTATCAATATGTATTGCTAAAACCCTAGTTTATAATTTTGTATGTTCTTGTTAGTACATATTGCTATATACTGCTAGAAAAACTGACTTCTGACAAAATACATATCAGTGAGTACATATTGATATGTACTATTAGATACTTAGGTACATATTAATATGTACTATGCTTGAATATGCCTGATTTTTGGCGGTAGTGGTGGCTATACATATGGATATGTACTTAGGAAAAAGTGATTCTTTGCGGTACATATCATTGTGTATTATATAAAACCCTAATGTATTCTTTAATTGGATATTACATTACATACCAACACGTACGTAGGGAAAAAGCAATCGGTTGATGCGATGCGGTACTTGGGGTTTGAATACCAACTATATGTTTTAACAGTAGATATCGAATAATACATATTGATATGTACTCTTATCTTACATGATGTATCTATTTTCATGAAGACATACCTTTGTTGATTATGCAGGTGACATGATAAATACGTAAGACAACTCGGGACATGATCGTGAATATGGTGCTAGAGGATGTGAAGGAGGCAGGGCTAGTGGATGTTGTGGTGGGAGAGGACTGAATGAGGATGTGGATATGTGAGTGGTTTGGTGATGGTTGTAGGTTTGCATGTAACGTTCTTTGGTCGGGTTGGAGACATTAGGTGCTCAAGATGAAAACGTTAATTTTGTCTCTTATCTTGTGCGATTTTGTGATTCTGCATCCCAACAACAAAAATACCATGCTCATTTATCATGATACGTTAATTTAGTCTTTCGATTTGCAAATGTTATGTTTTTACTCTATTTGTCGCTTTTTATGTCATCTGTACTGTTATTCTACATTGGTTCTTTACATTTTAGTACTTCAACATACTAGTTAGTATATAGACTGAAAAAGGAGTCACGGAGTCTTAAATACAGGCATTACTGTAAAACTCAAAACGGGATTTGAACTCATAAATTTTTTTAGTACAAAAGGATCTGCCATAAAACTGAATGTGTATCAATTTTTCTTATACTACCGCAACATAAAAGACCGGTATGACAATACTAGTGGTATGAACTTAGCAACTAATAGATGAGTATGAATCCTTAAATATTGGCCCAAACTATAAAACCTGACTCGTAAATGAAATTTCTTCCATACACATAACTAAACCAACTTTAGTACATATTAATATGTATTGAGTGAAACTCTAGCACATACGAATACATATTGTGTATCATACTCTTCAAGTTGATGATATAATTTCTCCGCTCTTTATCTACCTTGATGACTTGTAACGCAAGTCTGCTAACCTCATTGACTTGTCCACTGCATCCCCTAACATCCATATGTGCGATTCTTGTTTCTTGCTTGAATTTGAACTTTCCTAAGACTGCATCATAGCTTGTTTCATTTCATCCAACTCCTACCCTTGAATTTTTAGCCGCTAAAGACGTAATCAAAACTATCAAGAGTCAAGAATTAATCATTAAGGACTTAAGGTTATGCAACTATTGTTTTTTCCACTAAAGAACTCCAAAGCACCCAAAGAAACTATCAAACTCCCGCAAACCACTAGAAAAATAACGCGCAAAAGAATCGAAACTGAATTTTAGATATCAGTACATAAATAAATATACTAAGAAACACCATCAGTACACAAAAATTAGAACTCCAACTGACACAAATTCTCATTGGTACTGATGAATAATGCAAATATGTACTGCGAAATCAGTACATGCAAATCTATATCGTTAAACACTATACGCAAACACTCATCTTTCGGAGAATATTACTCATGAGGACATAATTCATCTGTCAATACATGGCTCTAAAAGGATCCTTGACATCAAAATAACACCAACCAAATTTATTATATGTCAAAATGAAACTGTAGTACATCTTGATACGTACCAAGTGCAACCGTAGTATATATTGATACGTAATGAGTGAAACTGTAGTACATATTGATACATACCAGGTGCAACCGTAGACATATATTGATATGTACATATAATTATCGTATCTGTGCGAAATCCAACTTAAGGAGACATCGAGACACTTTTGAACATCTAACATTGGTTTAGACTAAATATATACTAGTTCAGTGGATATCAATATGTACAGATACATAAACAACCCATATTATGTACTGTACATATCAATATGTCTTGCAATACACAAATAACATAAAGATCTACTCCCTCCGTTCGATTTACTTGACGTTGTAGAGTTTTTCACGGAGATTAAGAAATATCGAGAGAGTAAAATATTTCCAATAATACCCATATTAATTCCAACTTAAAGAGTTAAATAGCCTAGTTTTTGTGTTTCTAGATTCTAGGAAAGTTATCAATCCCATAACAATTTACTTGGGATATACTACCAAATATTCCAAGATTGAGTTTATATCCTCCATGGGGTATATTTTAAAATTAAAGTAATTTTTTGTGTTGATTACGATGAGTATTAATTCTCTGATGTGATTCCAAAGCAAGGGTAAATTAGTGAAAATTGGGAAAAAAATACTAAAACTATCATCTAATTTGGAACACAAAAGAAACCCTAAAAAAGCAAGTAAATTGGAACGGAGGGAGTATAATACTAGAAGCAGCAAACTTCATCTCAAGGAACCCATTAACTGGAACATAAATTTTAAAGAAGAAAGTAGCTTATAACTATGCATAACAACATTGTGGTAATAATTCCAAGGAACTGGTCTCTGAATCAACACACTAGTGGCTCGAACATGGGGAAGGAATGGAATCCTTGTTTAGGTACTGAACATAGTTGTATGCCACCAGTTTTATCCCAAGATATATGAAACCAACGGCAACTCTCAGGATACGGTGAAGACCAGCTAAAAATCCAAATACACATAACGCTTCAATTCTAACAAAATGAACCAAAGCAACAAAAAGTACCAAAATGAACCCTAACCGAATATGGAGGTCGAATTTGGAAACAAACCCTTGTTATGTATGTGGAATCAAGAGATTTGGAACTCGATTAAAATGATACCCAAACAAACCATAAAAAAACCCATCGGACGAAGATAATAAAGACAAAAACATAAATTAAATCAAGTTACCCATCCAATCGATTGCAAATTCACAATTATTTGGAGCCTGGAAGAAAATCTTCATCGTTCCTTCGAGACATAAAATCCAAAAGATTTTTCACAGTAATACTCAGGGAGAATGTAATGGATAGATACGGGACAATTTTGGAATTTAAGAAAATACATAACAAGGCTCACACGTGCTCTGGACCTCCTAGTAATTTTTTAGGTCCAAAAACATGTTTTTGGACCACCGACTAAACCAATTCTATAAATGGACTAGACACTAACCAGTAATTCCTAGAATGGATTAACCAGTAATTCCTACTTCTTTTTTGCTATATTTTAGGACTAGTGGCCACTGTCCGAACTTTTAAAAGGGTCACATGTTTATTGTCTTATATTATTAGGTCTGGTTCTTTTTAATGATTAGGGATTTTCCATCTGAAACTAGGTATACATATTGGCAATTATGATGGCGTTAGCATTAGCATATATATTGGCAGTGCGGGGTCCAGTATCAATATGTGATCACGGGGTGTCACTAAGATGCCTATCTACATTTTCCGCGTTCAATCACAAGTAGATTCCTTCATTTATGCTCCAGTTAACCAGTGATTTCGTAGTTTATATTTAAATTACGCCGTTTACTGCAAATAGCATTTTTTCCCGATTCAAATTAAAAAACAAATAGTCTATATGATGTGAAGGGAACAGTACATTACATGTGAGTTGAAGATTCGTCCAGATAGCTGGATTAATTTGGAGCAATCTGGTTATTGATTCGAATATAAGGATTGCTTATATGTCCATGGTTCTCAGGATCTTTGTAGTTGCTTATATTAAAACGAAACCACTCTTTGAAACAGCCAACGGTATATAATGAGGATAATTGAATGATTGTCTTCTGGAGATGTAACTTACCATATAAGAGCACAATCAAAAATGTAGGGCAGATGAAGTCATTGCCGATTGGTGCACATTGGAGAACCACTTCGGCTTAGGATGTGGCTATGCTTGAGAGGATGGGTTTAAAGTTGGCTACATGGAAGAAGAAAAATCTTGTCTAAGGCAGACAGTTGTTCAGCAAATCTGCCAGTTTATTTTGTTTCTTTATTTCACTTACCATGAGTAGAAAAGGATGGTTAAGCTGATGAGAAAGTCATTTTTTTTTGGTGCAGTGGAGGGAAATAAGAAAATGGCTTGGATTTCGTGGACTAAGATTTGGAATCCTAAACATTATGGTGGTCTGAGAGTGAGAAATCTTAGGAAAGTAAATGAGGTAGAACTAAAAATGCTTTGTGGAGAAAGATTGTTCAACAAAATTTAATCCACATTGTTCTTATGACGGCCTTGATCGGGTGTAGGACTATTCCAAGTTTGAAACCTACCTACACATTTCTTTACCGCAATGACGATTATTAAAGAATCAGCATGATTAATAAATCTAAACAAAATTGTGGATAAACCTAACATAAATAAAATTTGTAACGTAATAACGTGGATTCAAAAAGTTCCAACACAATAATAATAAATTTAAAAAGTTTAAAGTTGATGAAGCAGAGCACTTAACGAGTTTAACCGATCATGAGGCTAACCGATCATGCACCAGCAATTGGCAAAGTTGATGATTACTTTCTTTACTTGCATGTTGTTTCTCCTAAAGCTTTCAATGAAACAAAGCTGTTTGTATGAGGGATTACGTCCATATTCTTCCAAATCCCAAGTCTTTCCATAGTTGCAGTTTTCGGGTCATAACAATAGATTGTAAATGCATGAGGATTGCTTATATGTGCAGGGTGATCAAGATCTTTATACTTCAGTAAAACAAAACCACTCTTTGTTATAACCAGTGGTCTATAACGAAAAGCGGATGAATGATTTCGTAGAGTTATATTGAATTCCTTACACCAGCTCCATGACTCGTCCTTGTTATCAGTCTCATCTGAAGATGTCTCGTTGTCAGTATCTGCAATATTCTTATCTGAAGATGTCTTCTTATAAGTCCATATACCTAAACGTTCAGGAGTTTCCAACCCACTAACACACAGCCAGCCTCCAAAGGATCCAAGAATAGAAGTGTACTCCCAAGTAGACTCCAAATCAGGTACCGGTGAGAGGACACGGAATGTTTCATCTGACAAATTGAAGAGCATTATGTCTTTTCCATTATTGACTAACCAGTGAATAGATCCATTAACAAATACACCATGCACTGAAGGTAACGAGCCGGTGATTACCCCTTTATTTCTCCACCCAGTGCCAGCACCAAGCGTATATACTTGTATATCTCCTCCGTATAGGATTCTCACAACCTTGTACTCGTTAGTTTGAGGAATGTAACCAAAACCACCACATGTACGTCTAACATGATTGTTGTACTGATTACTTTTGGTAAATCCTTGAAGATGCATATATTCTCTAGTAATGGGATTGCAGATAATGAAGCGGTGCTTAGGTTCAGCTACACAGATTAAACCATTGCAAGAACCAACTAGAGAAGTCAAACTCGTGGTGGACTTCCATCGGTTTTGAAGAGGATGGTTGATCAATTTAAGTTTGTTTTCAAAGCACTGCTGCTTGGTATTATCATCACATTCTCCATAATAAAGCCGGTGACACATAATTCTTTTCTTTCTTCTTGACGTAATTAAGAAAATAAGACCTTGACTACTTACCTTGGAGCTTTCAATACCATGCTGATTGTGAGCGTGTCGCGATAACTGCATTGCAGCAAAATTGGCGTTATCAACTGATAAGAGATTTTTCCATGTTTTGTGTACTTGTTTGCATTCCAAGACTGTATCAACTGATAATTTAGAAAAAAATTCTAGCAGGATTTCTACTGGGAGATTGTCCATGATGAATGATGAATCCGGGGCTTCGATTTGATTCAAAAACCTATGGTCAGTTGGCCCAATTCTATCCTTATATAGTATAGGGTCTTCTTTTATTCTTTGAAGAGTCGGAAGATTTTAGGAAATTACTTGTTATAATGTCTCATCTTTAAGGGTCACCACTCTCGAGTCCTAACACCACCGGATTTACGGGTTAGAGTGTATAGTCCCAAATCTGAGCCAAACGGCAGCTCATCCCGTACAAATTCACGGGCCGCCCACCAACCCGCATCTTTTTATTTTTTGTTTCTTTGTTTTATTTTATTTTATTTTGATACTATGTTGCACGGACACTCCAAGAAAGATGCCGTAACCGTGTCGGACACGTAAACGGACACGACACGGTTACGACACTTCTCGACACTCGATGGAC
Organism: Papaver armeniacum; assembly: GCA_023531295.1. Taxonomy (NCBI): domain Eukaryota; kingdom Viridiplantae; phylum Streptophyta; class Magnoliopsida; order Ranunculales; family Papaveraceae; genus Papaver; species Papaver armeniacum. Next base: position 8,744 of record JAJJWW010004170.1, read on the forward strand.
ACGCCACATCATGTGTCGCGTAAAAATTGTTATTGGACACTTTGCGGACACCAATTGGACACTTTTGGACACGTCATAAATGAATTATTTTGGTTTGGAAAATCAAAATAAACTAAATGAGACGCTAATTTATTCTTGTTTTAGTCAAATCCAAGCATTATTCATGAAAAACTTTACCATTATTATATTATTATTAATTTTATATAATTAGTAATCAAATATTTTAAAAATAAGTAATTATTTTGTTAGGTAGATTGTAGTAATATTTTATTTTAATGATGTGAATAATATATATAACGTGTCCTCGTAACCCGTTTTTTTGAGATTTGACGTGTCCCCGTAACCGTGTCGTGTCGTAACTGTGTCCCGTGTCCGTGTCCGTGCAACATAGTTTTGATACAACGTAGGTGTGAATTCAACAGTGTACTTAAATGTGTGAGTAACTGTGCTTATTGAAACAATCTTATTATAGGGGAGGCATGGTTTATTAGAGGGTGGCATTGTGATAGTAATGTCCCTTTAATTGGTTATGAGATTCCTAAAGGGGATGTAAATTGACTAGATTACCCTTTTCACCTTAAATCAACCAAAATCAAATCAATTTTTTTTAAACCTAATCACAAAAAATCAAATCAGTTTTTTTTTTTCATCTTTTCTTCTCCTCCAGCAACTGTAACCTCCATTAAAACTGAAAATTTCATCGTCTTGATTAATCGGCGATTTGAAAAATATTTGGAAAAACCCAGTTAGGGTTTAGTTTATCATGTTGGATTTAAGTTAATTTTGTATCAAAAATTAGGGTTTTGTATGAAAATTGAAATTGAAATTTCTGATTGCACGTGAGTTACGGTTGGTAATAAATCAAATACGAACCGTAACTGTAGATTGGGTTGATGTTACGGTTGGTTTAAACTCAAATACCAACCGTAAGTTCTTAGTTTTGAGAAATATGTTCAGTAACGGTTTGTATTTGCATCATATTTATCAACCGTAATTGAGTTACGGTTTGTTACTCAAACAACCATACCAACCGTGAATAATCATGTATCTTAAGAATTTATCAAATAATGATTTACGGTTTAAAAGTTAAGTTGACACACCAATCGTACGGTAGTTACGGTTGGTCTCGATTCATTAGTTACCAACCGTAATTTAGTTACGGTTATTATCCAAATTTAATTACCAACCGTAACTGGTTTTACGATTGGATCTTCCCCAAATTTAACCGATTACGGTTGGCATTCGATAACTTACGAATCGTAACTAAGAGTTACGATTGGTCACGAGCAAAATTGCAATCGTAAGTTCTTCTAAAAATTTAAAAGTTTTGATTTTGTTATGTACTTTAAATAATTTTGAGCGAGAAAAAGCTAATGAGAACTAATTTAGAAGTATACCGGGTCACTGGAATCACTCATTTTTTTTGAGTGAATCAAAATCTAGGGTTTCACAAATATCACAAAAGTTTTTCTCTTTTTCTTCTCCTCTGAATTTTTTTTTTAACTCTAATAATCTGATTTTGAGTTAATATAAGTGAAATTAATCATTAACACTAAACTTGATTATCATCACTAAACTAGGTTATCAATAATGAGGGTTAATTTGTTATTTCCAGTTTTTAAATAAGGGACACCTTGAACGATCATGTAATGACCCTTTTTGTCCTATTAGAATACTGCCCCTCTAATAAACCATGCCGCCCTATAATAAGATTGTATTGAAATTGGATATGAATGAATGAGATAATGATAAAAAACAAGAGAATGATTGAAGATTGTACCGTGTGAAAAGTGAAAACTTTAATCCAGTAGCATTCTCATCAAATTCTCCATAGTAAAAGTAAACTATTTATTTTACCGACTCACCTACGGCGTAAATCAAAAACGCTGTTATAGGAGGCATAAACGAAGATGGGGTTCATTTTATATAATATTCTCTCCGTTCTTTTTTAATAGGCTGATTTTGTTTTTTTATAAAATTAAGGAAATTAAGAGAAGTAATCATTAAAGTGGTTCTCATGACACTTGTCAATAAAAGAAGTGAAGTGAAATGGTTCCTATGACACTTGTGTAAAGTGAAATGGTCCGATGACACTTGTGATGAAAAGAAATTAAAGAAAAGTGGTCCGAGAAAAACTAAAGTAACGTTTGACTTTCAATTAGGAAACTGGCTTATTTTTGAAACATTTATTTATAAAAACCAGCCTATGATTTAAGAACGGAGCCGAGTAATTATTACCGGAATATATAGGTAGGCATCTCGATGGCATCCTTTAATGGTGTGAAGGGGGTATAGATACCGGATCCCGCAGTGCCACTCCTCCAAACATGTATGCTAATGCTAATGGCTTCATTATTGATCAATCCCGTTCCAACTTCAAACTCTTCCAAATGAAGTAGTTTCAGATGGAAAATCTCAAAAAGTTGATACTATTGCCAACTCAACCAGGGCAATATACAGAATCAATCAACTGACTGATTGATGATGAATCAAAACACAATTGTGCATATAAACTTAACATAATAATGTGGACCCAAAATATCCAACATAATAACAAATTGTATAATGTTCAAACTTGATGCAGCATTTTAATAATGAATTCAGTGGCTAATATATTTCAAAGGTTCGGAATATGGCTACCCATCAACCATAGCATAACATCACATGATAAAATTTGATAATTACTTTCTTTCCTTACATGTTGGTTCTCCTAAAGCCTTCAATGAAACAAAGCTGTTGGTATGAGGGATTACTTCGAAATCCTTCCAAATTCCAAGTCTTTTCGTAGTTGCAGTTTTCGGGTCATAACAAAAGAGTGTATGTCCATAAGGATTGTTATGATCTGAAGGGTGATCAGGATCATTATGCTTGAGCAGAACAAAACCACTCTTTGTCACAGCCAACGGCATATAATGCGTAGCGAATGACTTTCCCAGATTCATACTGAATTCCTTACACCAGCTCCATGACTCTTCCTTGTTATTGATAGCTGCAATACTCTTTTTTGGAGATGTCTTCTTATAAGTCCACATATCTAAATATTTAGATGAATACATCTTCGCAGCCACTGACAAACAACCCTTCTTCTCCAAATGATCCAAAAATATGAGTTAACTGATAAGTATTCTCCGAGAAAAGTACATCAGTTGGGAGTACATGGAAGTTTTCATCAGACATATTGAAGACCATTATGTCTTTCCCATGATTTCCTAACCAATGAATAGCTCCGTTAACAAAGACGCCATGCTCTGAATCGAAGGAGTTGGTGATTTCCCCTTTATTTCTCCACCCACTGTCAGCACCAAGACTGTATACTTGTATAGATGCTCTTTCAGAATCGTAGCTGTATAAGATTCTGACAACCTTGTACTCATTGGTTCGAGGAATGTAACCAAAACCACTATATATTCTACTAACATCACGGTAATTATTATTTATGTTAAATCCTTGGAGACGCAAATATTCTCCAGTTATGGGATTACAAACAAAGATTGGATCGTTGATAAACTGGTTTTCAGGATCAGCTAAACAAATCAAACCATTGCAAGAACCAACTAAAGAGTTCGATTTCGTGGTGGATTTCCATCGGTTTTGAAGAGGATGGTCGATCAATCGAAGTTTGTTTTGAATAATGCACTGCTTAGTATTTTTAATAATATCATCATCATATTCTCCATAATGAAGTCGACGACACATATATCTCCTCTTTTTTATCGACGTAACGAAGAAAATTAGACCTTGAGTACTTACCTTTGAGCTGCTGCCAATACCATGCTGATGGTGATTGTGTCGCAAGAAGTGAATCGCATGGAAGTTGGTTTTATCAAGTGATAGGAGATTTCGCCATAATTTGCATACTTGTCGACATTCTAAGACTGAATCAGCTGGTAATCGAGAAAATATGTTTAATGATATCTCGATAGGGAGATTGTCCATGAATGATTGAAACGGATACGATAACAGATTTTTCACTTCAACTGATAATCGAGAAAATATATCTAATAATATCTCTACAGGGAGATTGTCCATGATGAATGATGGAATGGATTCGAATTGATTCACAAACTGCTAGTTCTCTGTCTATATATAAGGTCTGTTGAATAGGCAGATTTTAGGAAACTGCTTGTTATAACTTCTAATGTCTAATGTTCAGATCTTATGGTCCTAAGAGGAGTCTTAAGTCCTAATAACCCTCCGGCCGGATCTATGGGTTAGAGTTTTATGTTTCCAAATCTGAGCCAAACCGCAGTAGTAAAGTGGGTGACCTTTTGGTTTTACTGACTCACCTAAGAAAATAAGACCCAGAGTACTTACCTTAATTTGAGCTGCCAATAACATGCTATGATGAAGATGATTGTGAATGTGTCGCAATAAGTGCATCGCAGCAAAGTTGGTTTTATAAGTGACTAGTAGAGGGCACGTGCTAACGCACGTGTTATTTGTGTTGAACATTTCATACTTTTGTATTGATTTTCACAAAAATTGGAATGTATTCCAAGAAAGCTTGTACTCAGTTGCAAAATAAAGAACGAAAAGTAAAAACAGACTTCAAACGTAGCCAGGGTCATTTGAAACATGGAAGGGAAAGTTCAACCATAATACTAATATTTGTGTAGCATGAGTTAGCTTGCTGTAGTGGTAAATACGACAATGAGACGAAAGGAGCTTTCATCGTACGCTTTCCATTTATTACTGACCTTTATCAGTTCTAGAGGAAATTAAGCAATTGCACAGCAAATATGGTGAAAAGGCAATGTCAACTTTTGTCATTGCTCTGACGGAGTCCAATCTTCAAATTCATTAAGGTTATAGGTGGAACTGTAAATTACATAGACAGGGGCGTTAGATGAAGCGAATAGCCTTTAAAGGAGAGAATTTCTTAAAATTAAATTTCAAGAACCCAATGTTTCGGATTTATGACATACCTGCCGTCGAAGGAGTACTTGAACAGGTCCTGTCAAGTCCAAGCAAATCAACAGATGGATAGCAAACCCTTTAAACAAAACCAACAACCAACTCCTGTATTAAGCATCGACCCAATTCGATCAGCTGGATGCCAGGGAACCCAATGTAAAGGACTACTTACAACTCAAAAATGAGAAGAAAAGCTGATGTTAAGCAAGACTGTAGGGATGTGTTAATAGAAAAGGAAACTATATATATAAAAGAAGAAAAGGAAAATGCCAAATACAATCGAAAGCGTAATATATCAACTATCAAGTTTCAAGAAGAGCAAACATTACTGATGTTTCCCGTCAAAATGACACAAATGCATAGATCAGAATATGATACCCTTTCTGCAAAAAATTGAGCACGATCCAGAAAATTCCATTCGCCTTTGCAGATATACTCTCTTGTCTAAATCTTGCTCCCATTAAACCCTTGTCTTTAATCAATCATCAGTTCTTCTCCAGCAAGGGAAAGGAAAATGATACTTGTTGCTCTTCCTTCCTGAACTTGTGTGCTTTACTGTTTAAGAGATGAAAAACAATTAAGTAAGAATCATATTAAAACAGTATTTATAGAACACGGACACTGCATCTTTGAGCTATAAATGCTGCCTTCATACAACTACTTACACCAAAATATCCTAAATCATAAGGAAACGTTTCGTCACGACCGAAAAAAATATTTATCTAGTATATAAAACAAAGTAAACATGCGCAGAATTAAACCAAATGATAAAACGAAATCAGTCGATGAATAAATGTATAATGTCATACCTTATCATTGTAGCTGTAAGCCTGTAACTGATAATAAATGGTATCACTACCCCAAAGATGAATGAATCTTAAAAAGAACATTGAGCCTAATTTTAGACATCAAAAAAAAAAAAAAAAAAAAAAAAAAAACTAAAGCATTATGATTCTTAACTGTTTAATATCAGTGGGTGGTTTCTATCACGTTGAATTATAAATAAGCTTGAGACAGTGTGATACCCTCATATTTAAGGGATCAGTAGTAGATATACTTAAGGACTTATTTACCCATGAGCTAATTTAAACCTTGCACTTTTAGGGGCGACCCCGAAAGAATTAGGGGCGACTTTTTTATTCCCAACCCATATACACCGTTAAGGGATGTCCAAAACGCGGAGAATACGTTAATGCCCTTACACAATCGGAAGCTATTTTGTTCCCGATTATAATAACGCAATCGGAAGCTTAGTAACTATGTTATACTACCGATTATTATTGATTTTGTGCCAAACTCGCATCTGGCTTCTATGACAATCGGAAGGGAAATAACCTCACGAGACTACGATTATAGTAGCTCATAAATTCCCAAAATTGGTGATTTCGCCAAGAAAGAAATTTGGGGCAACTGTATAATCGGAAGCCTTATTAACTACCGATTATTCTAGTTCCCAAATTCGAAAAAAATGACATTTATAAAAACAAAATTTGGGGCTTATTTGTATAATCTGAGGTTATTAGCTACCGATTATACTCCAACTACCTGCAAAAATTTTATGAAAATCGGAAGTTTTAATTGTTGATCTCCCTCACCGATTATACTCCAATGACGGCTAGTTCGTTCAAAATAAACTAGTCAGGTGCCTCGAAAAACCAAACACAATCGGTAGATAATACATATTGACAAACCTCCGATTATGTTGAAGTAAGTTTTTCTTAAAAAACTAGCCGTTAGGTACTTTTTGCTATAAATAGAGACCTATCTCTACCAAACTTATTCACCCATCACATTCAATCTTCCTAAATCAGTCACCCATCACTTTGAATCACCAAAAATGGCTACAACTCCGTTCAATAATATAGAAGATGTTGCTATTGTCGAGCACACACCACTCTCACAAAGCACTCCAAGTTGAGGAAGCAATGGGTGACTAAAGAACGAAGACCCAACAAGAGGGCCTTACTTTGGGGATGATCAAAACACCAATGCTTGGTGGAAACGGGTGTTTAAGGTTTTTAAAGCACTAAGCGGAAATCGTTATAGGAGGACGCTCCCGCAAATAAGGAAAGGTACGCATATTTATACAATGAATGCGTCATGCTGAGAAACGAATTGAAAGCTCGTAAGGACGCTATGCCAAACGAAGACCGAATGAGTAGAGTAAGTTTGTGAATCAATAGGCCTCTTATCAAAAATTCTTTATTTGGTTATGATTATTCAACAACGCTAACTTATTTTAAAAATTGTTTTCCAAAGTATACTTTGGGTGGAGCCAATACGAATTAAGGTACGGTCATGAGTTTACGCACGAGGACTGCTACACTCTCTTGGAGGAAGTTGAATGGCAGTCGCCCAATATAATTAAACTCGTAGAGAATCCCTAGGGCGATGTATTGAACAATTTTATGTGTTTTACTTCTATTTTATTTCAACTACATGAAAGTGTTGAATTTTGGAACACAATCGGAAGATAGGTTTATATATTAACCTACCGATTCTGGGGATGTTCCAATTTTTAGTCAGAATCGGTAGGGTTATACGTTATTAACCTAAATTTTCGGGATTGTGCAAAATATTTTGTCGGAATCGGAGGATTGCTAATATACTTTTCTCTCCGATTATCATGTGTAAAGAAAACACAAATCTTCGTATCAAACAACACCACAATCGAAAGGTAAATGTGCACCTTAACTTGAATAACAATAATCGGTTGGTTTATTTGTAATGTTCCTTCCATTTGTTATAAGTAAAAAAATTTGTTTTTGTAACCAACCAACACCATAATCGGAAAGAATTGAGCGCATTTACTACCGAATATTCGTAATCGGATGTTTGTGGTTTCGTTAATGTCCGATTATTATACTAAAAAACAACTATGGTTTTCGTAACCAAACAACACCATAATCGGAGGGTCAGTAATATATTGAACTCCCGATTATGGCTGCATCCAAATCACGAACCACATGGTTATAAAAGCCTCAGAGCACCGAAAACCTATGGAATTTGGCAAGGGTTCGATCTGGGCTCCTTATAATCGGTAGGTTTTTAAGTTGTTAACTCTACCGATTATGGTAGATTTCAAAATTCATCACATGAATGATTTTAGAAAAAACTCATTTTGGGGCAACCCATAATCGGATGGGTTGGTAATATATTTAACTCCGATTATGGCTGCATCCAAAACGCATAAACCAAGTGGTTAAGGCAGCCGTGTGCACTCAAAACCCATGAAATATGGCAAAGGTTGGATCGGGGCTCGTTATAATCGGTGGGATATATAATTATATACCCTACCGATTATGGTATATTTCAAAATTCATTACGTGAAGGATTTTTGAAAAAACTAAATTTGGGGCAACTTATAATCGGTAGTTTATGTAACCTATTAGGCTTCCGATTATGGCTACATCCACATCTCAAGCCAAGTGGTTATGGTTGGCTCGCACCTCTCAAAACCAATGGAATTTGGCCAAGGTTGAATATGGGGCTCCTTATAATCGGTAGTCTTACAAGTTGGATAAGCTACCGATTATAAAAGGGATTATTGGCAAGAAGTATCTACACAACAATCGGTAGGTATATTTTAATTTAACCTACCGGGTGCATGTTTACCTCTACCGATTATGGTGTTGGCTACCGATTATATAAGGGCATATTGGCCATTTCGAAAAATCGAAGATAAGGGGTAGCTTAGATTTACGTTTGGGTGACCTTTTTTGTCTTTTAGTGTCGCCCCTAATTCTTTCGGGGTGCCCCTAAAAGTGCCAGGAATTTAAAACCCTTTAATCTGTTATTTTAAAGTAGTTCCTTTGGATTGCAGTCGAGTTCTTTTCTTTTCCATTGCCTGGCCATGCCCAAAATTGAATGAAAAACTTGGATTAAGAAGCATAAAATTAAAAATGAAACTACAAATGAGTTAGAGAAGAAAATCAGAAAACGAAGTAAAGATCAAAGTTAACTAAAAATGATATTCTCAAGTAGCATTTCTACAACAACATAAGTGCTTTACAGTCCATCTCCTATGGTAACGACCAAATTTTTGGGGAAGAATTATTCAGTGAGGAAATCAATTACTGTGTTTGAATACAAGAGTTGTTGACGCGTGGTACGGCATTTAGAAGTTTACTTGGGTTGAAAGTATTTCTTGTTTTAGAGTTTGTTTACGTGAAAATTTTCTAGAAGAGTCTTTGTTAGAGTTTGATTAAGTTAGGAAAGTGTTTTTTACTTGAGAGTCAAGTTTGTTAATCATATAAATAGGGTGTTGAGCCATGAGTCGAAATACATCAATTAAGAGAAGTTTGTTTGAGTTTAGTTTTGTGTACTTTCATTAAGTCTTTGATATCAGATTTTTTACAAGGTCCCGTCCATTGAACAAATAACTATCCCA
>JAJJWW010004170.1:18067-49251 GCA_023531295.1 Papaver armeniacum
TTTTGCTTGTCCTTGTTTATTGTAAGCCAACATTCAAGAATTTTTTTTTTTTTTTTTTTTTTTTTTTTTTATTTTTTTTTTTTTTAATTTTTTTGAGGAGAAAGGTTAAAATTTGTATTGAAAAAAAAGAAAGATATTACTGAAATGAAATGCACATGGCAGTGCTACAAAGAGCGGAGGAGAAATCTCCAACAGCAGAACAAGAAAAGCTATAAAGCAAGGCTGCTGACAAGCAAAAGCCAAAGTCCAGCATGCTAAAACCAAAATACAACTCTCTAAGCAAACAGACCAAAACAAGATTAATTGAAAAGGAAGTAGAAGCACCAAGCAACTATATCATTTCTTATTTGGAACTGTATCCTTGTTAATACAGGATCTGTGTGACCATATCGGAATGTTATTTGCTTGATTGTGTTTTTGTATTATGTTCTCAGATGCTTGTGATGTTTTATTAGTTACAAAATGACAATACATTCATGTCTGAGCCAGCTGTAGCTAAAACAACTAGTGATGCTTTTAGTGGAGAGGTTACAAAGAGAATTACTCTAGTAATACATTCAAAGTTGGACTCTATATACTTAGTTTACATTGACTTGGAGTTCAAACAATTTATTGGGGATAAAAGTAAAACAATTTATTTCCTTCCAAATGCTACATGGAGTTCTTATAAGGGCTCCTTCCTTAGGTTAGGGTTAAAGCGGTAAAACGTGATTGATTGGATAACCTTATAAAAGTAGAGCATAGACTAGTTTCTATTTCACTCACACACTCAGCCCCAACTAAAGTTAGATCTGTGTCGTCTCTGATTTCCCTTTATCTGCTTCACTTCTACCACAAATGCGACAATAAAGGTTTTTAATCAGATCTGAGTTTTGTATGCGAAGCCTTACACATACCAGAGATCAAACGGTCATCATGAACAATGGATCCATGATCATAATGACCTTTCCTCTCAAAAACAACATGTCAACTCTTAAATTCAACTGCTGTGTCTTCCAGAATAGTTTTAATTTCTAAAATCTTTGTTAATAATGCAACTACCATGCCTAACGAGAAGTCTGATACGATTATAGTTCCATTTGAAATCTTCAGTTATATCTAGCTCGGGCATCAAATAGGTAGGGAGTTCACAACATAACATAAAACTGGAGATCTGAAGCCAGATCTGCAGAAAATCAAGATGTTAAATTGAATCCAACTTGGACTCCCAGCTGCCACACATCAATAGCACAATTTACTTGATGGAAAGGAGAGACTATAAACCATTCCGTTTCGCTGTTGTAGGTTTGCTCAAGCTTGTGATTATTCATGTCATCCATCCATCATGAGATCATCATATTTGTAACTTTGTCCTTGTTATACTGTAATTCCATGATATATTAATTCAGAATTTTGGTTGCTTAAGTGTGTTTCTGTAATTCTCAGACATGAAAAAACTGTTCATATCAGACTGATGTTCAGATTTGTATTCCGATTTTGTAAAGAAAGATTGTGCGTTAATGGATGTTTGAGACCTCTTAGTATAAGGGTTACAAGAACCCTTCTACAAAATCTGAAGTATAAGAGTTACAAAATACAAAAATCAAACCCAATAATCCAGAAAACTATCACATATCATGTCCAGAGATTCATCTGCGGAAGATGTTGCCTCCATTTTGATAAACAACATATCTAGCCGCTCCACTAAAAGCATCATAGTTTTTTTGCAATATATATAGTTAGTCGATCACTCTTAGGCGTTCATGAGATGAAATACCAAACACTCCAAGAAGTTGGACCTAGCATTTTTATGCAATAATTATTGCTACAAGGGCCAAAATACAAAAGCAAGACTCCCTTCGCAATTTCAGTTCATTCATCATTTAAAACTCAGAAGGAGGAAATATGTCACAAGTGTTGACCATTTATTTGAAGTTATACTCTAGAAATCAAAAAAATTACATGAATAATTTCTTGCCATGAAAAAAAAAACAAAAATAGTGTCAACAGCAAAAATTAAAAGGTAACACGAGTTCTCGGAGATGATTCTACTTCCAGCATATGCGTTTTGGTTTGAGCAGAATTCAGGGACGGACCCAAGATGTCTGTAAGAGTGAATACAGTTCGGCTATGTAGATAAGCTAGCAAAATGCAAAACATTTGTTTTGCACCTTGAACTCTTGAAGTCAATTGTTGGTTAAGCAACCCAATCTTATGCGGAACTTCCTTTTGGCTGCGATGGTCTGAATGCTTTGACTGGAAAGAAACTCAAGGATTTTTAACTCAAAGACAAGCACGTCTACTCAGGCAATAGATTATATCAAATACTCAACATTTTACTTGATTGACATTTAAAGACTTTGTAACTTTACTATTCCACAAGTGATGATTGTTTTTTTGCTATTGTTTCGCTTTCCCTCTTCTTCTGATCTCAAACCTTTTGTACCTCTTCCTTTGATCAATAAATTCTTCTTTATTGATCAAACCAATAAATAAATAACAACAGTACTCTGCAACAAAACGAGGAAAAAAAAAAAAGAAATTCTAGCTAAAGTAAGACGTAAACAACAGTGTAACCAACAGACTAATATGCCCGTGCGGTTACGGCACGGTTAAGCCCTAGTACATATACAAACGCCGTAGAAAAAAGAAAAGAAAAGAAAGCCATCACAACTTTTGTTTACACTGAATGGGGTTGAAGTTAACCAAGTAGCTCACGTAAAGTCTTAGGCTAAGGGTAAACCAGGTGCGAGAATAACATTACCCAAGTGCTATGTCGAGTTCCAGTTCTTGATAAGGGATCCTCCCATTAGGGTTAAGATGACCTTATAAAACTAAGACATAGATACAATAGATGTCTCATTCTCACTCTCCAAACTAAATTTAGATCTTCGCCGTCTCTCATCTCTCTCTTTCTCTGCTTCATGATTTTCTTTTCACTCACAAATGGAAGAATGGGGTTTTATTATCAATCACATCTCAGTTTTGTATGGGAACCCTTACACCTACCATGGGTAGATAATACAATCATCATCAACAATGGATCAATTGTCATAATGAAATTTCCTCTCAAAAGCAACTGCTGAATTTGTTATATTCTCGGGATGGCACAAGCTGCAGTAGAACTTCATCAAATTTGTATGTGCAATGCATGGTGCAAACGCAGATCTCCATAACATTGGAACTCTGAAACCAGATCTGCAGAAAATCAAGATGTTAAATTGAGTCCAAACAACTTGGACTAGAACCTGCAGATCCGGAACCGCCCATGCTCTATCTTAGATAAATTTACTGACTTTTGAAGATGAAAAGTAAAGAAACCTTTAAATTTTAGTTGTTGTAAGTTGGCTCAAGTGTGACCATGATACATTATAATGCTAATAGTCTACTTCTATATTCTCGGATGTTGTAATTAATGCTAATATATTTGATTGCAGAATGACATTAATTAACTGTTCGTATAAGAGCCTGATTTTACAATTTAAATAAAAATAATGGATGAGCGATGAATGAAAATCCCCCAGGGAAATTGGATCGAAACGCTTTTATATTCGAAGTAAACCAGAAGAAAATAGGATAAGACTTTATAAAGTGCAAAGATTTTGCTTGACCTTATTTATTGTAAACATGTAGCGAACATTTCAAGAACTGTAATTCAGCAAGGAAACCCAAAGAACATATGGCGTGCTTTTATCCGTGGAAAATCATGCGTCCATATGTGCAAAAAACCATTAGCATTGGAAGATGCGAACATAAGAACAGTAAATTATGAAGATGTAGAGGGATTCGAATCTAGGTCCGGATAAAGGAACATGTGTTGCACTGAAAGCTACCATCATGGAAATTATGAAGATGAAGAGGGTTACAATACATATAATCAATGTTTTAGGTAAAGACCGGAGAAAATTGCCATGTTCATGTTGAGAAGTTGTGAGAGCTAATAACATAAGAAGTTATGAAGTTGAAGAGAATAAGTTAGCATTTGGTGAGAAATGCAAAAAACAACAACAAGATTTAGTAAAACTTAATTATGATGTCTGACTCTATATCGGACTTCTCATATATTTGATTTTGACTAGCTAGGAGATACTTGAGTTGAGTACAACTTTTTTATACCTGACTTGATAGTCACATATCTGACTGGATTCAAACCCTTTCGAAAATTCTCCGATTTCCAATAAATTTTTAGTCAGACGTAATGAGCATTTGTAGTCAATATCGGATTTCGGTGAATATCGTTCGAATACTGAGACACGATATTTTGGTAAATACCGGTGAAATATCGGCGAAATATCGCCCAATACCGGCAATATCGGCATCTCGGTGAAATACCGAAACAGATATTATCGGCGGTATCTCGGCCATCTCGGCCGAGATTAACTACATTGGTACTAATGAGTTACTTGAATGAGTCCAATTTAGACTAGTCAGTTGAGTCAAATGTAACTACTCATAGCCTAGTATATCAAATTCAAACGAGTCAATTGAGTCTGACATACTTTCTTTTCTATTTTGTACCTTGGATTTTCCATTGCATTACGTGTCACCGGAATAACAATAACCGGTGTTAAGTCGAAAACTTAGTAGTGTTTGACAAATTTAGTCCAACAAACAAGAACACAATGATGTTTTCAAATTCATGGTAAATAGAGTTGAGATGTAGCTGACACTGAGATATCTCAGTAGCCTTTCTCTATAATAAAACTTAATAAAGAAACTTGACCCTGTTCGCTTAAGCAAGGTCAATAGGAAAGTTCGAATGGCTTACACTGCGGTACCGCCGTGAGTCCATGTAAAGAACTCAAAAAAGAAAAAATCATTAGGAATGGAAATTAAAAAAGACATGAAAAAATATCTGTACTATGCTTTATAACTGCCATACTCAGCAAACATTTCTGGAATCCAGGGTAACTTTTCTGGACACCTTTCTTCACGATCAACTAGCGGTTCTCCAAAATCTTCTAACGAAACAGGGATATTCATATGAGGAGTTGCTTGATCATACCCTTTTTGCACCTTCAGTACCCCATAGTCTTTTTCGGAGTTGAAGCTTCAATATCATAAGAAGAGATAACGCCATTTTGCCATATCAGAATTTTAGTCTCTGTTAGGGATAATACTTGATACCTTAAACCGGAATCCAATTTTCCAATGAACACCTTGATCCAAGTAAAAGAGTTACTATAAGTCCGCGTTTTCAAACGAGTACTACCTCGCAGTTGTTGATATTTTTCTTCTTAAATGCCCATGCATGATCCATCTCTACGTCGGGCAGACACAAACACAGATTTCCTTCAAGCATAACATTGATATAGGATTCAGAAGGAAAATGACGAAGTGGCGGTGATGGTAGAGATTGGAATGTTTCATCTGCTAAATCAAAGGCTACAATATCACAGCTAGACTTATTATTTAACCAATGCAGAGCACCATTAGCAAAAACCCCCGGTTCCTCCAACTTATAGCTAATTTCTGGTTTGTCTCTCCAGTCGTTATCAACACCAAGAGTGTAAACTTGGAACCTATTTTTAGGGATATAAACTCCGTTCTCCTCCTAACATTTCCTAACAACCTTGTATACATAGGTGGAATGACAATAACCAAATCCAGCACAGTGAAAATGCGTACCCGCCTAGTGAAAACAAATACGTTCATCAATGATGGGATTGAAAATGTAGATGACATGACCAAATTGGGACTCAGAACTCTGTAACATACCAGGACCATTGCGGGAACCAACCATGCTGAAGTCCCAAGTATTAGAACAACATATAGTGCCTATATCTTAGTATGATTTTGTGGTTGTTCCTTCTCGGAAATTTCTTCTATATAATGGAATTCGAGATAGTGGAAGACTTAGGTTTCTTTGTGAAAAGTATATCTGTCTTGGGTAATCGATTTACCATATTTGAACTCAACTTATCCATCTTCCAACTAAATTGTGGCTAACAGTGCTCCTAGTTTAACAAGTCTAAAACCACAAACTAACAAAGTCCAAAACATAATGTAATAGTTCAAACCACAATCTAAGTTTCTAAAGCAAGTGAAACATAATAAAGTTTAAGAATTTCATGGATCCTTCTCATTGTTGTTATCTTCCTCCACATTACTAGCTTTTTCACCATCACTAGCTTTTTCACTAGCATCAGCTTTTGCTTTTCCCTTATCTGGACCTATGTAGTCACCTACCTCATTGTAATAGGGGTTCACTCCAGAAAAGTCACATGCCTTGAAAAAAATTCTTGGATCAACCTCCTCTGATGATGTGCATTCTTCATAGTTGAGGGGATTGCTAGGACTCTCCATAAACCTTAGAAATTCTTTAGGATATTCGTTACCCATCGAAGTAACTTTCTTAACGAGACAATTCTTTCAGTTTCATCTTTAGGATCTTCTAAACCAGGATAAATCATGTTAATAAATTTCAATAGCTCTGCTGCATTGCTAACAATACAAGGGATATCTTCTATTTTTGCCTCTGGGAACCTAAACAATACACAAATAAGAGATATGAAAATTCTACACATTGAAACATAGTTTTGGTAATACAGTCGGCAGGGTCGATAATCTGAACACTGCCGACTAATACATAGTCGGAGGGGTTGTAATCATATACCACGTCGGCTAACACACAGTCGGTATGGTCCTATTCAAGAAAGATGCCGACTATTAACTAAGGAAAATCAAGTTTCTGTGACCTAAAGTCGGAGTGGTACAAGTCTAAGACAATGCCGACGAGATGTAAGTCGGCAACGTTGGTTATTATACCTTGCTGTCCCTTGTTATCATCTAACAGTCGCCATGGATGTTATGAAAAGTCGGCAGGATATTCATCCTGAGACCATGCCGGCTCTTACAAAATATCAACAATCGGCGTGGTTTTAAATTATCGACCTTGCCGACTAAAACCCATAAATCAAAAATTTTTATAATCTAACCTAATATAACAATCATATAATACATCAGAATAATTGGTTTGAGTTTAGAAATCACTTATAGTCTTCTTTTCGCCTTTGGATGGTTCTTCTCAACATTCTCAGGGATTGCATTCTCGGGTTTAATCATTCCAACTTTTTCCTTACCTTTTCCCTCTGATTTGGATCTTTTGATGTTACCTGTTGAATCTCTGTCGCTACTGGATCGTTTAGAATCAACCATTTTTTGAAAAAAATCAAAATTGAAATTTTTGTTGATGTAATAAGATGAAGGAAGGAGAAGAGGATAGGGATTAGAGAAGATAGATTAGGAGAAGATTAAACGGGTTTTAGTTTGTAAGTTTAGGGTTTAGTTTTGGGTTAATTAGTACAGGGGTACTAAAGTAACTTCACCAAGTTTTGGCCTTCCCTTAATAAGGGCACTATGTCCATTTAAATCTGGGTATACCCCAATTAATATGGTTATACCCCAATCTCACCAGGTTAAATATCAGGCATTCTCAATTAAAATCTTATTTCACCCGTCAGGTGATTTTATGTGACTTGGCAACTACCAAGTTGAATACAAATCAGTATCCACTTAACTTACTCCCCTGATGAATAGTGTAAACAAGGTGTGAGAATCCCTTTTAGTGATGTTATTTCCACCGAGTGTTGTATTGAATTGATAAGGTTTCCGCCCATTAGGGTTAAGAATGATGGACGAATGGATGACCTTATAAATTTAGGGCATAAACTAGTTTCTATTTCACTCCAACTAAACTGAACTGTGCGCCTCCTCTCATAATTTTCTCTGCTTCATCATTTTTTTCACTATTACCACCAGCGGAAGAATACAGGCGTATGAATCAGAACTCAGTTTTGTATGGAAGCGTTACACATACCCTGGAGAGACAGAATCATCATCTATCAATTGTCATAATGACTTTTCCTCTCAAAACTAACTTCTTAGTTTTTAACATCAGCTGTCAGTTCTTGAATCTTTCTTTTTAAACTTGCTAGTGATGTCGCAGCTGTTCAGAAGTTTGAAACAGTTCCACTTCACTCTGCAATGCATAGATATAAGAAAACCACTGTTACTTTTCCTGTTAGGTCAGGCTGGTCAGCACCAATTCAAAGTAACTTGTAAGCTCTTCAATTTCCCCTGTTACTTCTCCCATGTTACTTTTGATTTCTTCCAATTTCATTCATCTGCAATGTTTAAGTGCAACATCCACAAAATTGTTGCTGAGATCAGGCATCAAATTGGTAAGGAGTGCAATCCTTAAAACTGGAAATCTATTGTAAGATCTCCCCAAAATTGGAAGTTTGTGCCAGATCTGCAGAGAATCAAGATGTGAAATTGATGCCAACTTGGACCTCCACCTGCCTCACCACTTCCAGGACAATCCATGCTCTCTCTTTCTCTCTAAGATTTTTTTTTTAATTTTAACTAATTGCTGTTTTAAGTTTTCTCAAATCTGTGGTTATTCATGCCATTCATCATGAGATCATCATATTTGTAACTGTGTTCTTGTTATAGTGTACTCATGTTTCCCAAAAAGTAACCATGTTTCCGTGATACATTAATTAGAATATGAGTTACTTAATTGCATATGGATGAAGGAAACCTATAACTATAAGAATTACAAAGAAATCTCATGACCATAAGTCCAGAAAACTATCACATGACCAGGTTCAACTGGTGAAGATGCTGTCTCCAATTTCGTTGTTGTGCCCAATACCACGGCAAAACAAAGTTCCTTTAAGTCAGAAAGAGATCCATTAAAATAATGAAGCATTTTGTGCAAATGAACTATTTCCCCCCTAAGAAATTGGTAAATTTGCATTGGACTTGATAGAGAAAACATGAATTCACAAGATTGATTAGGAATTAAATCAAATTGGATTGAAAATTTACTTGTTTTTAGCTACCTAGCTAGGACCTCTTCTTATATCTGGACGGTAGAACCAGCAATTCTGTATTTTAATTTTAATTACCTAGTAAGGGAAATGTAAATTCAGCAAGGAAAAAGAGAGGTTTTTATTCCATTTCAAGCAACTTCTCCTGCTCATCACAACCTAAGGTTACACTGACTGGGGGTTAAACAGCTAACTCACCTAAAGTCTAAGTGTAAAAAAGGTGTGATAATACCGTATATGATACCATTTTCACCCAAGTGCTATATTGAGTTTTCAACTCTTGATAAGGGCTCCTTCTCTCATTGGGGTTAGGCTGGATGACCTTATAAAATTTAGATCTGTTCCGCCTCTCATCTCTCTTTCCCTTCTCCGTGATTTTCTTCACTTCTACAATAAATCCAAGAAGAATAGGATTTTATGAATCATATCTCAGTTTTGTATGGGAAGTCTTACACATACCATGGAGAGACACAATCATCAACAACAATATACAGATCCATTGTCATAATGACTTTTCCTCTCAAAAGCAACTTCTACCATCATCTCTTGCTGGTGCAGCGGCTGTTAGTTTTCATCAGAAGTTTAACTACATACTAAGTGCTAGTGATGGGACACGCAGCATTGGTACTGCATCAAATCTGTACGGTGGGTCATCTCCATTTGATGTGCCATGACTGGAAATATGACTAGAAATATGTTTAGAGCATGGAGATCTACAGAAATCAAGATGTTAAAATTTATGCTTACAAGTTGAATCTCCATCTACCTCACCACAACAACGAGAAGATCTATGACAAGCATGCTCTTTTATAGACAAATTTCTAGACTTTTTAAGACGAGAAGAAAAGATTACAGACAATTAATTCAGTTTTAGCTGTTGTAAGTTAGCTAAGTTTGTGGTTCTTCATGCCATTGAGATTTGAGATCATTTTTCTTACCGCTTCATTGTTATAGTGTAACCATGGATTGGTACTGAGTTGTTAGCTTTATTGTATTTATGTATTTATATTCTCAGAAGACCCATGGACATTTGTTTCTCCATTGTGATGAGACAAGAAAGATCTGGGGTAAGTTGGGTTTTTGCTGACACTATTAAGTCTAATAAGTCTAATATCTAGGAATGGTCCAATAATAAAAAAAAAAGATGATAAAGAAGTTTAGGGGATGCTACCGTTTGCTATTTGGTGGACAGTTTGGATGGAGCGCAACAGCAGGCTATACAATAATAGGAAAAGAACCTTAAATCAACTGGCAGTTTCTGTCAAATGTAATTTGTTCCACTGGTCTATTCATTCTAAGTTATTCGAAGGTTTTTCTCTTAGTACTTTGATTTGTGACAGGGGGGCTGTTGTTGGTTACAATTAGCTCTGTTTTATCTTTTTGTACTCTTAACATTTCATCACTCTGATGAGTGTTAATGTTTAATAGAATTTGCCCTTTCTCTTTCAAAATAAAATAAAATATATTGGTCACAGAATGACACCCAAATCAGAGACTAGTATTTAGATTTAGGAAAAAACATTGGACATTAATGGATGAATAAAACAGACCCAGCTAACAACATATCTTTCCTTGGCTACGGTCACGTGTTAAATTGATGCCAATGACTCCTATCGGAAACATGTAGCCAATGTGACAAAAACCAAAAACATGTTGGGAGTAATAATAAAAATAAGGAAAAAATCAAATACGCAAAAGTTATTGGTACTTAGCTCCTTTATTATGGAAGTGATCGATTCGATGAAACAGATGAGCTTCCCAAATCTCTGCAACGGCAACAAAGCAAAACTTTGGAAAAATAGAGTGTGTCACGTGTTCAACACGCTGTCCTTAAGACATTAGAGCCCGGATACACTCATGAGTGATTCTATAGCCCTCACAAAACGAATATCTCCAGGATAAAACACCCTACTTCACCTACTACTAGCATATGTAGTAGATGTTCAACTTGAGCTTGGCAACTCGGAAAAAACCCTTAAGGAAAATCGCGCGAACGTTAAAGAAATCACTATAAAATATTGTCCCTTTGGGGTCTCTCTAAAAAATAGAGAATTCCCTTTCCCATAGATTTTACAAAAATAGAGAATTTGTTTATATAATGGAATAATACAACTTAAAAAGAGGAACTCCCCGACATGAGACTAAAAAGTTTCATTCACAAAAGAAACAATAAGTTATTATTGTTCTTAAAAACTTTAAAAAAAAATTTCTATTAATTATTTTCCAACAATCCCAATAAAACATGAAAAACACAAATATATCTTGGTAAACCAACACCCTAATCCCACGACCGAACTGACTCAGCAGATAGACGAATCGTGCATGTAGAATTCATACTAGCCATTCAAACGTCCCCTCTCTCACACTAAATTGTTTTGACTACATGGTCATACTATGAATTGCAAAATCATATAGTATAGAGAGCTTTCATCTTTAGTTCCTCACAAGTGAGATTATAGGTTCCTTTCACTAAAGTAAAAATACATGAACTAGTGAACCCTTAGTGAACCTTAGGTATAAGTTCCAATAATACCAAAACCATCAAAATGAAAATCACATAAAAAAACGTAGGAAATACCATTTTAGGCAGAGGTGTCCATGAGGTTTTGAATCTTTGCTTAGTGTGATATTACCGGAACTACTTGATAGAGACAGTGAACGCGATGTCTTGAACTGCTAGCATTTGATGTAATTCGTGACAATAACCACATATGATATCTCCAAGGTTGCTTCCAAGCTCGTGGCATTTTCTCCAATTTAGCCCTGGACATATCTTGTTTCTCAGAATGCTCTAGAGAATCAAAGCTCATATTCTCATAGGAAGCGGCTCTACTTCCTCATTCAGATAGGGAAGTTTTCATAAAGAGTGTTACTGCTACGCCCCACTTCAATCTTAAATTGAAATTATAGAACTCATTAGGACTTCTTAAAAGTCATCCTTCACATGCAGTCACAGTATCACGTCTACGCCATAGGGAAGGGACATAGAATGAAATTCTATGGTAGTGTTTACCTTTACCCACCACAAATTAGTTGTCTCATTCGAAACCTTACTCTTGGGATCTCCAGTCATCAAGGTTGAGTATCCTTCATTGCAAGTTTAATTTATGAGCTTAAGCCCCACCCCCCTTGGTGCATTTCTAACTATCTCTTTGGACAAAAATTTCGTCAAATGTTGCGCGATATTCTCCTTGGACTTTATCCAATCAATGGAAATAACGCCGATTGAGATTAGTTATTTTTAGCTTTAGCTATTATACCTTGGGTAACACAATGTATACATATAAGTTGGCACAGGCCTATGCTAGAGAGGAATGGCTTCTAAAAAACATCTTAGGCACTCGGCCCCCTCTTGTACTTTATCTAACACAATACTTTAAGATTCCATAATGAATGAACAATATATGTTTATTTGGAAATTATCCAAAAACAGGCACTCCTGCTAGGCTGTAAACATATTCACTCGTACACTTAGACTACTCTGAATCAACTATCCAATTCGCATCACAAAGTCCCTCAAGGACAACAAGATACCTTTCATAAATCAATCAAAAGGTCATAAAGTATTTTAGGTACCATAAGATGATTAAGCTACTGGCTGATGAATTTAATGATCTGTTGATACGAAACAGGGCCTAAAAAAAATTTCGAATACAAATGAACTCCCTCCAGTTACTCCACGAACTCGAGTGTAAAAAAGGTGTAAGAATATCATGTGATATTATTTTCACTAAATTTTATATCAAGTTCTCGGCTTTTGATAAGGGCTCCTCCCGTTAGGTTTACCTTAAAATATTTGGGCATAGACTAGTTTCTGGTTCACCAAATCCCAACTAAACTTAGATCTGTGCCGCCCTGTAATCTCTCTTTTACTGCTTCAGGATTTTCTTTCATATCTTCCACGAATGGAAGAATGAAGATCTATGAACTGAATCTTTGTTTTTTATGGGAAGCCTTACACATATCCTGGAGAGACACAATCATCATTAATCCATTGTCATAAGGACTTCTCCTCTGAAAGCTAACATGTTTGCCTTCAAACGTATGTAATTTCTTGGATTTTGTTATTAATTCTTGAATTTCTGTTACAACTCAAAAATAACAATTTACCATTTATTTGAAGTTATACTCGAATAGTATAACTCGAGGGATCAAAATATATTACATGAATAATTCCTTGGCATGAACAAAAAATACTATGAACATCGATAAAATAAAGATAACATGGATACTCCGAGATATTCCACCATATGTATTCCTATGTTAGCTACTCGATCCGGCTATTTTGCCTTTGGCTTCTAGTGGTGCCTATGGATCATAGTTGCCAATTGCCATCTCAATATGTAGGGTAGGGGGAAAAGTACTCTTGATCACGAAAAACAAAAAAACATAAAAGCTAGTATTTAAGTTTACACCTTGTGATATTTTATTGGGTTCCTAGAGATTCGAAGATAACTTATGGGTGGGGTTTTTGGCGAGGTATTCTTAATCAGTTAGCAACCTTTAGGAAAGGGAAGAAGATTTCTATAGGAAGAGGTAATAAAACCAAATTTTGGGATGATGTTTGGTGTCACGAAAAAACTCTTAAAGAGTTGTTTCCAAAATTATGGAAAGTGAGTAGAAGAAAAGAAGCTTTAGTTGCATATTTGAACAATGGAAGTGTAGAAAGGCCGTGTTGGAATATAGAACCTTGTAGAAGGCTTAAAGATCAAGAAATTCAAGAGGTAGTGGATTTTTCTAGAATTTTAGATATTCAAGGAATGCTTGCTGTAGAGGAGGATAGTCGGGAGTGGTTATCCAATCCGCAAGGTACGTACACGGTCAATTATTGTTATTCGTGGCTTATGCATGATCAAGGAAGAATGATACCCCAAAAATTTCCTTCCAAATACATATTGAACAAAACTATTCCTCCCAAAATTAGTTTCTTGGTTTGGGCAGGTGCAAATAGAGTTGTGCCAACTCTTTCCATGTTGTCGAGAAGGGGTATTGCAGTGGTGAACTTGTGTCCTTTTTGCAATAACAGTGAGGAGTCGGTGGAACACCTTTAACTTCATTGTTCTTTCATATGTCAGATTTGGGAACAATTTTTGTAGCAGCTGGGCATTGCTTGGGTTCACCCGACGACTGTTCTTGAGTTCTTATGGAAGTGGAAATTGAAGCTATCTATAAAGCCACTTGTTTTCTTGAGGTACTGTATGCCTTTTGCTATTTGGTGGGTTGTGTGATTGGAAAGGAATGACATTTTAATTGCTAAGAAACAAGTGAAGAAGTCTGTTAACTATCTCATTTTAGATATCAAAATGTTGCTTCATAGTTGGTCGATTAATGTTGCTTCTTTTAGAAATATAAAACTTGATGATTTTTTTTTTTATCGGGCAAATCTGTTTAGGGAGTAGTCTTGTTGTAAGCTCTCTAAACTCTATGCTCATCTCTTCTTGTATCTTTTGAGGGTGCTATCTTAACACCCTTTCTTATTTATATTATTTTTGCCTCTTTCAAAAAAACAAAAAAAAAAGTTTACACCTTGTTTAATTTGACCGGGGGTTAAAACAATTTACTTACTCAAAGTCAAAGGCGTGTAAGAATATTGTATCTTTTGATAAGGGCTCGTCCCATTAGGTTTAGGAATGATGGGAGGAAGGATAGATGACTTTATAAAAGAGAAAATGGGTCATTTGTCAAAAAAAATTTAAAACACGGTTCAAATGGACGAGTAAAAAAAAGTACGGGTGAAATAGCAAAAAAAAATAGCAAGGATGAAACTGGATTCATCCTGGCTTATACTTAAAAAAATAGCAAGGATGAAACTGGATGCATCCTGTTGTTGATGGTGGTTTTTAAACAAGGGGTAAAATCGTAAATCCCCATGACCTAGTGTTACCCGCAACACATTAAATAAGAGCATTTAACTCAGGTGTAAATAATTAATAGGGGTATTTTTTCAAATACCAGATTAGGTTTTTCAACACAGAACCCTAATTCCAAAACCAAGCCGCATACTGCGCACCATGGCAACAATGCCAAACCAAGCCGCATACTGCGCACCATGGCAACAATGCCAAACCAAGCCGCATATGCGCGCACCATGGCAACAATGCCAAACCAAGCCGCATACCGCGCACCATGGCAACCATGCCAAACCGCCGAAATCTGCGCACCATGGCAACCACGCCAAACCAAGCCGCACTCTGCGCACCATGGCAACCATGCCAAACCAAGCCGCATCAGGCGCACCATGGCAACCATGCCAAACCAAGCCGCACTCGGCGCACCATGGCAACCATGCCAAACCAAGCCGCACTCGCGCACCATGGCAACCATGCCAAACCAAGCCTCACTCTGCGCACCATGGCAACCATGCCAAACCAAGCCGCACTCTGCGCACCATGGCAACCATGCCAAACCAAGCCGCACTCTGCGCAAGACCATGGCAACCATGCTAAAACCAAGCCGCACTCGCGCGACCATGGCAACCACACCAAACCAAGCCGCACTCTGCGCACCATGGCAACCATGCCAAACCGAGCCGCACTCTGCGCACCATGGCAACCATGCCAAACCAAGTCGCACTCTGCGCACCGTGGCAACCATGCCAAACCAAGCCGCACTCTGCGCACCATGGCAACAACGCCAAACCAAGCGCATACTGCGCACCATGGGAAACAACGCTAAAACCAAAATCTGTATCACATTCATTGGCAACCATGCCAAACTAAGCCGCTATGCCATTGGCACATGCCAAATATAGCGCCCTAGGCTTGCAAGACGTGCAACTAGGTCAACATGGCCGTACGTGCCAATGGCACATGCCAATATGCTCGCTAGCAGCTTTTTCTACCAAAGCCACGGCCCTAACGGCCCCGCATGCTATTGGCACATGCCAACATGCTCGCTAGCAGCTTTTTCTACCAAAGCCACGGCCCTAACGGCCCCGCATGCTATTGGCACATGCCAACATGCTCGCTAGCAGCTTTTTCTAACAAAGCCACGGCCCTAACGACCCCGCATTCTATTGGCACATGCCAACATGCTCGCTAGCAGCCTTTTCTACCAAAGCCACGGCCCTAACGGCCCCGCATGCTATTGGCACATGCCTACATGCTCGCTAGCTAGTTTTCCCTATCAAGGTCACGGCCCTAAAAGCCATGCATGCCATTGGCACATGCCAACATGCTCGCTAGCTAGTTTCCCTATCAAAATCACGGCCCTAACATGCCATTGGCACATGCCAACATGCTCGCTAGCTAGTTTCCCTATCAAGGTCACGGCCCTAACGGCCACGCATGCCATTGGCACATGCCAACATGCTCGCTAGCTAGTTTCCCTGTCAAGGTCACGCCCTAACGGCCACGCATGCCATTGGCACATGCCAACATGCTCGCTAGCTAGTTTCCCTATCAAAATCACGGCCCTAACGGCTACGCATGCCATTGGCACATGCCAACATGCTCGCTAGCTAGTTTCCCTATCAAGGTCACGGCCCTAATGGCCACGCATGCCATTGGCACATGCCAAACACACGCTGGTAACCTAACTTGCAAGTAACCAGTGCAACTTACCACCAAGGCATTCCGCACATGCCATTGGCACATGCCAAACACACGCTTTTGGTAACCTAACTTGCAAACCGTGCAACCTACCACCAAGGTATTCGCACATGCCATTGGCACATGCCAAACACACGCGTTTGGTAACCTAACTTGCAAACCGTGCAACCTACCACCAAGGCATTTCGCACATGCCATTGGCACATGCCACACGCGCCACTAGCGGCACCACTTGCACTCAAGATGCAACCAACACTCGAGACATCAACACAAACTGGGGATGCTTCTTTAGGGTTTTGGTTTGGCGGTCACAAACATGCGAGCGTACACTACGCTCACATTAAGAAAGCGTGAAAAGAAATAAAGCGGTCAAATAAAAGAGGAAATAATGGTGAAAAACGTTTTCACCCATTAAACCATGCGGTTACCACCTCCTCCCATTATTTCACCCTTTAATCTCTTCCTTCATGAGGCCGTGGTGCGTTTCAACTTGTATAAATAGGTCTTACCTATTTCCACCGACAACAAGTCTCGGTCGGGGGAGAAATATACTACACTTACACTCTCGAAAGGCAACTTTGCAAGCTCTCCCAAAAAGCTTTCATCTCTTGCAAGCTTCTTAAGCTTTCACTTTCTCGATACAAGTCGAGATACTACTCTCCTCAACACCTTTCTTTGCTTCCTTCCCAAATCAACCCTTTTCCTCCACTTTGTGACCGAAGCAAGTCTGGAACAGCCATTTCTTGGTTTAGGCCGGACTTGTACGTGATTGATCTCTCGAATCTATAAAGTGCTCACAAAAGATATTTGTTTAGGGTTTGAACCGTTTCTCACTCACCTACCGAATTTACCGAAATCGCAGAAACGATTTTTACCCATAAACAATTGGCGACCACAGCGGGAGGATTGATCTATCGGCGTCAATGTCAAACTCGTCAATGTCATTCTTGACCGGATGTCAAGATGGTAGGGAAGGCGACTCAATCCGACTCAACCGCCCGAAGCCCGAGTTACCCGGTTGTAAAACTACACCGAAAACTGGGGACTCGTTGAAGATGCTACGTGAGATTGGGGACTTGCGACTCGGTCCGACTCAACTGCCGAGACAACCCGTAATCAGTTGTTAAAACTACACTGAAACCGGAGACTCGCTGAAGATGCTACCATCGATTGGGGACTTGCGACTCAGTCCGACTCAACTGCCAGACAACCCGGTTATCAGTTGTTAAAACTACACCTGAAAACTGGGGACTCATTGAAGATGCTACCAGCGATTAGGGACTTACGACTCAGTCCGACTCAACTGCCAGACAACCCGGTTATCAGTTGTTAAAACTACACCAGAAATGATAGGTGATGACTTTATAAAGGTAGGGTATAGATCTCACTCTGCGACGCCTCTTATTTCTCCCTTTCTTCGCTTACCACAAATGGAACAATAAAGGGCTATTAATTGAATCTAAATTTTAGTTTTGTATAGGAAGCCTTACATATACCATGGAGAGATCATCAGAAGTTGAACTGCATAATAAGGTGCTAGTGATGGGAAGAGCAACATTGGTACTGCATCAAATTTGTAGGGGGGGTCGTCTCCATTAGATGATGTGCCACAACTAGAAATATGTTGAGAGATTGCAGATCTACAGAAAATCAAGCATGTTAAAATTTATGCTTACAAGTTGAATCTCCATCTGCCTCACCACAAGAACCAGAAGATCTATTACAAACATGCTCTTTTTTTTTTTTTTTTTTTTTTTTTTTTTTTTTGAAGAAAAGGTTATATTAAAAGAAAAAGAGAATACAAAATAAGTCACTCACTCATTCATGAGTGCTTCCCAATTGCTCCAAATGAGACTTGGGGGAACAAACTTAAAGGTATCCAAATCAAAAGACCAAAATACAACCAATTGTTTAACAAGATCAATGATCTGGTTAGTACTTTTATGACGGCCCCCAAAGACTCTCGAATTCCTCTCCTTCCACAAAATCCAATAAATAGCATAATGAATAATTTGCCAAACGGCTTTACCTCTTCCGAACAAGACATTCGTAGTCCAAGCTTCAAACAATTGAAACAACGTCCTCGGCAAAGGCCAAGATATCTTGAAGGCCTTGATGAAATAATCCCAAACAGTGAAAGAGAAAGAACAATGCATAAACATATGATCAGCAGTTTCTTCTTCGCCTCCACACAACACACACAAAGCGCTATCTATTTGCATACCTCTATGGGACATCATATCTCTAGTTGGAAGCGAATCATGGAAAGTAGCCCAAAGTATAAAGCTTACCTTGTTTGGAATTGAACTCTTCCAAAGGTGTCTGCCAAAGTTGCACGGAATTTGATCTCCTAGCAGCATTTCATAACACCTGCTTGTGCTAAAGTTCTGAAGGATGGTTACCTCATCGACGCCATCATCCAAAGTTGGAACAGGGATGTCACGGCACATCAAATCCCACTCTAGTCTCTCGTTTGCGTTCAATCTCCTCTTGAAAGTGCAATTACATCTCCCATTAACAATCGACTCGGCTATAGAAGCTTCCTTATCTTTTGTTGTTTTATAAGCTACCTGAAATATATCTTTTAAACGACCCCTTTGCATCCATTTATCCTTCCAAAAACGAGTGCCTCTTCCATTCCTCACCATGAAAACAGCCAAGATAGGAACCAAGTTAACCACATTCTTCCATTGACTCCGACACTGAGGATTATTTTCAATCTTCCTCCAAAGGCTATGCTTATTCCTCCAACAGACATGTTTTTTCATAGAAAAATTTCCTGACTTTTTAAGATGAATAGAAAAGATTACAGACAATTAATTCAGTTTTAGCTGTTGTAAGTTAGATATATAAGTTTGTGGTTGTTCATGCCATTGAGATTCGTGCTCATATTTGTAACTGTGTCCTTGTTACAGGGTAACATGAATTGATTACATATCTATGGGAATGTTGTTTTCTTATATAGTTGTGATGTTGATATAGTATTAGTTAGAGAATGACACCCAAATTGTTCATATTAGAGATTGAAACACTGGACATTAATGGATGAATGAAACCCCCAGCTAACAACAAAATACCAAGGTTTTGCTTGGTCTTATTGGAAGCATTTTGCGAATGTGAAAAAATCCAAAAACCAACATTTGAGTTGCTCATAGGTGCAACCAACTATTTTGATAAAAATTGGAAGAAATTTTGGAAAACATTGGAAGATGTGAGCACAAGAACACAGCAACCAGAGACAAAGGAATTGGAAGCCATGTGCAGGTCCATTTCTAATAACGTTGGAAGATTTTGAGTACAAAATCATGGCCACAAGGATCGCAGCAACCATAGACATGGGAATTGGAAGCCATGTGCTTTCTTACACCCCTAGGAAGACTTTGTTTCTGGCTCTGCCCCTGAAAAGAACATCATGATTCATGACTACATCCCAAATACACGGTTCTGTAATGAAATTCTTAAAAAAAAAATGCTAGCACCGTAAGACCAATTAAATATCAGGCATTTTATGCCCAAAATCATTTAAACAATCTCATTTCACCAGCCCGGTGATTTTATGACTTGGCTACCAAGCTGAATACAAATAATGTTACTTTGCTCCATTGAAGGCAAGTGTAAACCAGGTGTGAGAATCCCTTTTTATGATAGTTTTGTTTCCACAAGTGTTATATTGAGTTCTCAGCTCTTGATACGGACTCCCCATTAGGGTTACCTTATAAAACTAGGGCATAGACTAGTTTCTGTTTCACTCACAGTCCCAGTCCCAACTAAAGTTAGATTTGTGCCGCCTCTCATCTCTGTCCCTCTCTGCTTCATGATTTTCCTTACCACAAATCTGGTTTTACGAATCAGATCTCAGCTTTATTGGGAAGCCTTGCACATACCATGGAGATATCATTCAATCATCATCAAAAATGGTTTAATGTCATAATGACTTTTCCTCTCAAAACTAACTTGTCTTCCTGACAGTCGATACGAATTGAACATGATAGGCGATGACCTTATAAAGCGGGGGCATAGATATCACTCACAACTAAACTCAACTGTGCGCCGCCTCTCACTTCTCTCTTCCTCTGCTTCATGATCTTGTTCTCTGTTACCACCAGTTGAAGAATGAAGAGTTATGAATCAGATCTCAGTTTTGTAAGGGAAGCAAGCCTTGCACATACCCTGGAGAGACAAAATCATCATCATTCCAATGCATCCATTGTCATAAGGACTTTTCCTCTCAAAACTAACTTGTACCTTGTAGAAGTTTATTGCTGCTTCTATTCTTAATCATAAGTCCAAGGATGCTGATAAAGTGCTAGGGAATGGACTAAAAACACTGGTATTGCATCAAATTTATATATGTTGATTATTGAGAATAGGCATATGTGCAGAAAATCAAGATGTTAAATTGATGCTAGCAACTTGGATTTCCAGCTGAATCATCACCAAAACCAGAAGGTCTAGGACAACCCGTGATCTCTCTTTGGATTACAAACCGTTTTATTTTAGCTGTTGTAAGTTAGCTCAAGTTTGTGGTTGTTCATGCTACTATTATTTGGAACTGTGTCGTTGTTAATATATTGATTTGAAAATAATTCTAAAATAATAAGTAAACCAGCATAAACGAGGTTAGGATTTTTACAAAGTAAAAGGGTTTTGCTTGTCCTTGTTTATTGTAAGCCAACATTCAAGAATTTTTTTTTTTTTATTTTTTTTTTTATATTTTTTTTTTTTTTATTTTTTTGAGGAGAAAGGTTAAAATTTGTATTGAAAAAAAAGAAAGATATTACTGAAATGAAATGCACATGGCAGTGCTACAAAGAGCGGAGGAGAAATCTCCAACAGCAGAACAAGAAAAGCTATAAAGCAAGGCTGCTGACAAGCAAAAGCCAAAGTCCAGCATGCTAAAACCAAAATACAACTCTCTAAGCAAACAGACCAAAACAAGATTAATTGAAAAGGAAGTAGAAGCACCAAGCAACTATATCATTTCTTATTTGGAACTGTATCCTTGTTAATACAGGATCTGTGTGACCATATCGGAATGTTATTTGCTTGATTGTGTTTTTGTATTATGTTCTCAGATGCTTGTGATGTTTTTATTAGTTACAAAATGACAATACATTCATGTCTGAGCCAGCTGTAGCTAAAACAACTAGTGATGCTTTTAGTGGAGAGGTTACAAAGAGAATTACTCTAGTAATACATTCAAAGTTGGACTCTATATACTTAGTTTACATTGACTTGGAGTTCAAACAATTTATTGGGGATAAAAGTAAAACAATTTATTTCCTTCCAAATGCTACATGGAGTTCTTATAAGGGCTCCTTCCTTAGGGTTAGGGTTAAAGCGGTAAAACGTGATTGATTGGATAACCTTATAAAAGTAGAGCATAGACTAGTTTCTATTTCACTCACACACTCAGCCCCAACTAAAGTTAGATCTGTGTCGTCTCTGATTTCCCTTTATCTGCTTCACTTCTACCACAAATGCGACAATAAAGGTTTTTAATCAGATCTGAGTTTTGTATGCGAAGCCTTACACATACCAGAGATCAAACGGTCATCATGAACAATGGATCCATGATCATAATGACCTTTCCTCTCAAAAACAACATGCCAGCTCTTAAATTCAACTGCTGTGTCTTCCAGAATAGTTT
The DNA here is from genome assembly GCA_023531295.1 of Papaver armeniacum. NCBI lineage: Eukaryota > Viridiplantae > Streptophyta > Magnoliopsida > Ranunculales > Papaveraceae > Papaver > Papaver armeniacum. Next base: position 40,084 of record JAJJWW010004170.1, read on the forward strand.
TAATTTCTAAAATCTTTGTTAATAATGCAACTCCCATGCCTAACGAGAAGTCTGATACGATTATAGTTCCATTTGAAATCTTCAGTTATATCTAGCTCGGGCATCAAATAGGTAGGGAGTTCACAACATAACATAAAACTGGAGATCTGAAGCCAGATCTGCAGAAAATCAAGATGTTAAATTGAATCCAACTTGGACTCCCAGCTGCCACACATCAATAGCACAATTTACTTGATGGAAAGGAGAGACTATAAACCATTCCGTTTTCGCTGTTGTAGGTTTGCTCAAGCTTGTGATTATTCATGTCATCCATCCATCATGAGATCATCATATTTGTAACTTTGTCCTTGTTATACTGTAATTCCATGATATATTAATTCAGAATTTTGGTTGCTTAAGTGTGTTTCTGTAATTCTCAGACATGAAAAAACTGTTCATATCAGACTGATGTTCAGATTTGTATTCCGATTTTGTAAAGAAAGATTGTGCGTTAATGGATGTTTGAGACCTCTTAGTATAAGGGTTACAAGAACCCTTCTACAAAATCTGAAGTATAAGAGTTACAAAATACAAAAAATCCGAAACCCAATAATCCAGAAAACTATCACATATCATGTCCAGAGATTCATCTGCGGAAGATGCTGCCTCCATTTTGATAAACAACATATCTAGCCACTCCACTAAAAGCATCATAGTTTTTTTGCAATATATATAGTTAGTCGATCACTCTTAGGCGTTCATGAGATGAAATACCAAACACTCCAAGAAGTTGGACCTAGCATTTTTATGCAATAATTATTGCTACAAGGGCCAAAATACAAAAGCAAGACTCCCTTCGCAATTTCCAGTTCATTCATCATTTAAAACTCAGAAGGAGGAAATATGTCACAAGTGTTGACCATTTATTTGAAGTTATACTCTAGGAATCAAAAAAATTACATGAATAATTTCTTGCCATGAAAAAAAAAACAAAAATAGTGTCAACAGCAAAAATTAAAAGGTAACACGAGTTCTCGGAGATGATTCTACTTCCAGCATATGCGTTTTGGTTTGAGCAGAATTCAGGGACGGACCCAAGATGTCTGTAAGAGTGAATACAGTTCGGCTATGTAGATAAGCTAGCAAAATGCAAAACATTTGTTTTGCACCTTGAACTCTTGAAGTCAATTGTTGGTTAAGCAACCCAATCTTATGCGGAACTTCCTTTTGGCTGCGATGGTCTGAATGCTTTGACTGGAAAGAAACTCAAGGATTTTTAACTCAAAGACAAGCACGTCTACTCAGGCAATAGATTATATCAAATACTCAACATTTTACTTGATTGACATTTAAAGACTTTGTAACTTTACTATTCCACAAGTGATGATTGTTTTTTGCTATTGTTTCGCTTTCCCTCTTCTTCTGATCTCAAACCTTTTGTACCTCTTCCTTTGATCAATAAATTCTTCTTTATTGATCAAACCAATAAATAAATAACAACAGTACTCTGCAACAAAACGAGGAAAAAAAAAAAAAGAAATTCTAGCTAAAGTAAGACGTAAACAACAGTGTAACCAACAGACTAATATGCCCGTGCGGTTACGGCACGGTTAAGCCCTAGTACATATACAAACGCCGTAGAAAAAAGAAAAGAAAAGAAAGCCATCACAACTTTTGTTTACACTGAATGGGGTTGAAGTTAACCAAGTAGCTCACGTAAAGTCTTAGGCTAAGGGTAAACCAGGTGCGAGAATAACATTACCCAAGTGCTATGTCGAGTTCCAGTTCTTGATAAGGGATCCTCCCATTAGGGTTAAGATGACCTTATAAAACTAAGACATAGATACAATAGATGTCTCATTCTCACTCTCCAAACTAAATTTAGATCTTCGCCGTCTCTCATCTCTCTCTTTCTCTGCTTCATGATTTTCTTTTCACTCACAAATGGAAGAATGGGGTTTTATTATCAATCACATCTCAGTTTTGTATGGGAACCCTTAAACCTACCATGGGTAGATAATACAATCATCATCAACAATGGATCAATTGTCATAATGAAATTTCCTCTCAAAAGCAACTGCTGAATTTGTTATATTCTCGGGATGGCACAAGCTGCAGTAGAACTTCATCAAATTTGTATGTGCAATGCATGGTGCAAACGCAGATCTCCATAACATTGGAACTCTGAAACCAGATCTGCAGAAAATCAAGATGTTAAATTGAGTCCAAACAACTTGCACTAGAACCTGCAGATCCGGAACCGCCCATGCTCTATCTTAGATAAATTTACTGACTTTTGAAGATGAAAAGTAAAGAAACCTTTAAATTTTAGTTGTTGTAAGTTGGCTCAAGTGTGACCATGATACATTATAATGCTAATAGTCTACTTCTATATTCTCGGATGTTGTAATTAATGCTAATATATTTGATTGCAGAATGACATTAATTAACTGTTCGTATAAGAGCCTGATTTTACAATTTAAATAGAAATAATGGATGAGCGATGAATGAAAATCCCCCAGGGAAATTGGATCGAAACGCTTTTATATTCGAAGTAATTAAACCAGAAGAAAAAAAGATAAGACTTTACAAAGTACAAAGATTTTGCTTGACCTTATTTATTGTAAACATGTAGCGAACATTTCAAGAACCGTAATTCAGCAAGGAAACCCAAAGAACATATGACGTGCTTTTATCCGTGGAAAATCATGCGTCCATATGTGCAAAAAAACCATTAGCATTGGAAGATGCGAACATAAGAACAGTAAATTATGAAGATGTAGAGGATTCGAATCTAGGTCTGGATAAAGTAACATGTGCTGCACTGAAAGCTACCATCATGGAAATTATGAAGATGAAGAGGGTTACAATACATATAATCAATGTTTTAGGTAAAGACCGGAGAAAATTGCCATGTTCATGTTGAGAAGTTGTGAGAGCTAATAACATAAGAAGTTATGAAGTTGAAGAGAATAAGTTAGCATTTGGTGAGAAATGCAAAAAACAACAACAAGATTTAGTAAAACTTAATTATGATGTCTGACTCTATATCGGACTTCTCATATATTTGATTTTGACTAGCTAGGAGATACTTGAGTTGAGTACAACTTTTTTTATACCTGACTTGATAGTCACATATCTGACTGGATTCAAACCCTTTCGAAAATTCTCCGATTTCCAATAAATTTTTAGTCAGACGTAATGAGCAATGTAGTCAATATCGGATTTCGGTGAATATCGGTCGAGTACCGAGACACGATATTTCGGTGAATACCGGTGAAATATCGGCGAAATATCGGCCAATACCGGCAATATCGGCATCTCGGTGAAATACCGAAACAGATATTATCGGCGGTATCTCGGCCATCTCGGCCGAGATTAACTACATTGGTACTAATGAGTTACTTGAATGAGTCCAATTTAGACTAGTCAGTTGAGTCAAATGTAACGACTCAGAGCCTAATATATTAAATTCAAAGGAGTCAATTGAGTCAGACATAGTTTCTTTTCTATTTTTTCCCTTCGATTTTCCATTGCATTACGTGTCACCGGAATAACAATAACCGGTGTTAAGTCGAAAACTTAGTAGTGTTTGACAAATTTAGTCCAACAAACAAGAACACAATGATGTTTTCAAATTCATGGTAAATAGAGTTGAGATGTAGCTGACACTGAGATATTTAAGGAGCCTTTCTCTATAATAAAACTTAATAAAGAAACTTGACCCTGTTCGCTTAAGCAAGGTTAATAGGAAAGTTCGAATGGCTTACACTGCGGTACCGCCGTGAGTCCATGTAAAGAAATTAAAAAAGAAACAATCAAAAGAAAAAATCATTAGGAATGGAAATTAAAAAAGACATGAAAAAATATATGTACTATGCTTTATAACTGCCATACTCGGCAAACATTTCTGGAATCCAAGGTAACTTTTCTGGACACCTTTCTTCACGATCAACTAGTGGTTCTCCAAAATCTTCTAACGAAACAGGGATATTCATATGAGGAGTTGCTTGATCATACCCTTTTGCACCTTCAGTACCCCATAGTCTTTTCGGAGTTGAAGCTTCAATATCATAAGAAGAGATAACGCCATTTTGCCATATCAGAATTTTAGTCTCTGTTAGGGATAATACTTGATACCTTAAACCGGAATCCAATTTTCCAATGAACACCTTGATCCAAGTAAAAGAGTTACTATAAGTCCGCGTTTTCAAACGAGTACTACCTCCGCAGTTGTTGATATTTTTCTTCTTAAATGCCCATATATGATCCATCTCTATGTCGGGCAGACACAAACACAGATTTCCTTCAAGCGTAACATTGATATAGGATTCATAAGGAAAATGACGAAGTGGCGGTGATGGTAGAGATTGGAATGTTTCATCTGCTAAATCAAAGGCTACAATATCACAGCTAGACTTATTATTTAACCAATGCAGAGCACCATTAGCAAAAACCCTGGTTCCTCCGACTTATAGCTAATTTCTGGTTTGTCTCTCCAGTCGTTGTCAACACCAAGAGTGTAAACTTGGAACCTATTTTTAGGGATATAAACCCCATTCTCCCCGTAACATTTCCTAACAACCTTGTGTACATTGGTGGAATGACAATAACCAAATCCAGCACAGTGAAAATGCGTACCCGCCTAGTGAAAACAAATACGTTCATCAATGATGGGATTGAAAATGTAGATGACATGACCAAATTGGGACTCAGGAACTCTGTAACATACCAGACCATTGCAGGAACCAACCATGCTGAAGTCCCAAGTATTAGAACAACATATAGTGCCTATATCTTAGTATGATTTTGTGGTTGTTCCTTCTCAGAAATTTCTTCTATATAATGGAATTCGAGATAGTCGGAAGACTTAGGTTTCTTTGTGAAAAGTATATCTGTCTTGGGTAATCGATTTACCATATTTGAACTCAACTTATCCATCTTCCAACTAAATTGTGGCTAACAGTCTCCTAGTTTAACAAGTCTAAAACCACAAACTAACAGTCCAAAACATAATGTAATAGTTCAAACCACAATCTAAGTTTCTAAAGCAAGTGAAACATAATAAAGTTTAAGAATTTCATGGATCCTTCTCATTGTTGTTATCTTCCTCCACATTACTAGCTTTTTCACCATCACTAGCTTTTTCACTAGCATCAGCTTTTGCTTTTCCCTTATCTGGACCTATGTAGTCACCTACCTCATTGTAATAGGGGTTCACTCCAGAAAAGTCACATGCCTTGAAAAAAATTCTTGGATCAACCTCCTCTGATGATGTGCATTCTTCATAGTTGAGGGGATTGCTAGGACTCTCCATAAACCTTAGAAATTCTTTAGGATATTCGTTACCCATCAGAAGTAACTTTCTAACAGGACAATTCTTTTCAGTTTCATCTTTAGGATCTTCTAAACCAGGATAAATCATGTTAATAAATTTCAATAGCTCTGCTGCATTGCTAACAATACAAGGGATATCTTCTATTTTTGCCTCTGGGAACCTAAACAATACACAAATAAGAGATATGAAAATTCTACACATTGAAACATAGTTTTGGTAATACAGTCGACAGGGTCGATAATCTGAACACTGCCCACTAATACATAGTCGGAGGGGTTGTAATCATATACCACGTCGGCTAACACACAGTCGGTATGGTCCTATTCAAGAAAGATGCCGACTATTAACTAAGGAAAATCAAGTTTCTGTGACCTAAAGTCGGAGTGGTACAAGTCTAAGACAATGCCGACGAGATGTAAGTCGGCAACGTTGGTTATTATACCTTGCTGTCCCTTGTTATCATCTAACAGTCGCCATGGATGTTATGAAAAGTCGGCAGGATATTCATCCTGAGACCATGCCGGCTCTTACAAAATATCAACAATCGGCGTGGTTTTAAATTATCGACCTTGCCGACTAAAACCCATAAATCAAAAATTTTTATAATCTAACCTAATATAACAATCATATAATACATCAAGAATAATTGGTTTGAGTTTAGAAATCACTTATAGTCTTCTTTTCGCCTTTGGATGGTTCTTCTCAACATTCTCGGGGATTGCATTCTCGGGTTTACTCATTCCAACTTTTTCCTTACCTTTTCCCTCCGATTTGGATCTTTTGATGTTACTGTTGAATCTCTTAAAACTCTTTGGATCGTTTTAGAATCAACCATTTTTTGAAAAAAAATCAAAATTGAAATTTTTGTTGATGTAATAAGATGAAGGAAGGAGAAGAGGATAGGGATTAGAGAAGATAGATTAGGAGAAGATTAAACGGGTTTTAGTTTGTAAGTTTAGGGTTTAGTTTTGGGTTAATTAGTACAGGGGTACTAAAGTAACTTCACCAAGTTTTGGCCTTCCCTTAATAAGGGCACTATGTCCATTTAAATCTGGGTATACCCCAATTAATATGGTTATACCCCAATCTCACCAGGTTAAATATCAGGCATTCTCAATTAAAATCTTATTTCACCCGTCAGGTGATTTTATGTGACTTGGCAACTACCAAGTTGAATACAAATCAGTATCCACTTAACTTACTCCCTGATGAATAGTGTAAACAAGGTGTGAGAATCCTTTTTAGTGATGTTATTTCCACCGAGTGTTGTATTGAATTGATAAGGTTTCCGCCCATTAGGGTTAAGAATGATGGACGAATGGATGACCTTATAAATTTAGGGCATAAACTAGTTTCTATTTCACTCCAACTAAACTGAACTGTGCGCCTCCTCTCATAATTTTCTCTGCTTCATCATTTTTTTCACTATTACCACCAGCGGAAGAATACAGGCGTATGAATCAGAACTCAGTTTTGTATGGAAGCGTTACACATACCCCTGGAGAGACAGAATCATCATCTATCAATTGTCATAATGACTTTTCCTCTCAAAACTAACTTCTTAGTTTTAACATCAGCTGTCAGTTCTTGAATCTTTCTTTTTAAACTTGCTAGTGATGTCGCAGCTGTTCAGAAGTTTGAAACAGTTCCACTTCACTCTGCAATGCATAGATATAAGAAAACCACTGTTACTTTTCCTGTTAGGTCAGCACCAATTCAAAGTAACTTGTAAGCTCTTCAATTTCCCCTGTTACTTCTCCCATGTTACTTTTAATTTCTTCGAATTTCATTCATCTGCAATGTTTAGTGCAACATCCACAAAATTGTTGCTGAGATCAGGCATCAAATTGGCAAGGAGTGCAATCCTTAAAACTGGAAATCTATTGTAAGATCTCCCCAAAATTGGAAGTCTGTGCCAGATCTGCAGAGAATCAAGATGTGAAATTGATGCCAACTTGGACCTCCACCTGCCTCACCACTTCCAGGACAATCCATGCTCTCTCTTTCTCTCTAAGAATTTTTTTTTTAATTTTAACTAATTGCTGTTTTAAGTTTTCTCAAATCTGTGGTTATTCATGCCATTCATCATGAGATCATCATATTTGTAACTGTGTTCTTGTTATAGTGTACTCATGTTTCCCAAAAAGTAACCATGTTTCCGTGATACATTAATTAGAATATGAGTTACTTAATTGCATATGGATGAAGGAAACCTATAACTATAAGAATTGCAAAGAAATCTCATGACCATAAGTCCAGAAAACTATCACATGACCAGGTTCATCTGGTGAAGATGCTGTCTCCAATTTCGTTGTTGTGCCCAATACCACGGCAAAACAAAGTTCCTTTAAGTCAGAAAGAGATCCATTAAAATAATGAAGCATTTTGTGCAAATGAACTATTTCCCCCCTAAGAAATTGGTAAATTTGCATTGGACTTGATAGAATCGGAAAACATGAACTATCAAGATCGATTAGGAATTAAATCAAATTGGATTGAAAATTTACTTGTTTTTAGCTACCTAGCTAGGACCTCTTCTTATATCTGGACGGTACAGCCAGCAATTCTGTATTTTAATTTTAATTACCTAATAAGGGAAATGTAAATTCAGCAAGGAAAAAAGAGAGGTTTTTATTCCATTTCAAGCAACTTCTCCTGCTCATCACAACCTAAGGTTACAACACTGACTGGGGTTAAACAGCTAACTCACCTAAAGTCTAAGTGTAAAAAAGGTGTGATAATACCGTATATGATACCATTTTCACCCAAGTGCTATATTGAGTTTTCAACTCTTGATAAGGGCTCCTTCTCTCATTGGGGTTAGGCTGGATGACCTTATAAAATTTAGATCTGTTCCGCCTCTCATCTCTCTTTCCCTGCTCCGTGATTTTCTTCACTTCTACAATAACTCCAAGAAGAATAGGATTTTATGAATCATATCTCAGTTTTGTATGGGAAGTCTTACACATACCATGGAGAGACACAATCATCAACAACAATATACAGATCCATTGTCATAATGACTTTTCCTCTCAAAAGCAACTTCTACCATCATCTCTTGCTGGTGCAGCGGCTGTTAGTTTTCGTCAGAAGTTTAACTACATACTAAGTGCTAGTGATGGGACACACCAGCATTGGTACTGCATCAAATCTGTACAGTGGGTCATCTCCATTTGATGTGCCATGACTGGAAATATGACTAGAAATATGTTTAGAGCATGGAGATGTACAGAAATCAAGATGTTAAAATTTATGCTTACAAGTTGAATCTCCATCTACCTCACCACAACAACGAGAAGATCTATGACAAGCATGCTCTTTTATAGACAAATTTCTAGACTTTTTAAGACGAGAAGAAAGATTACAGACAATTAATTCAGTTTTAGCTGTTGTAAGTTAGCTAAGTTTGTGGTTCTTCATGCCATTGAGATTTGAGATCATTTTTCTTACCACTTCATTGTTATAGTGTAACCATGGATTGGTACTGAGTTGTTAGCTTTATTGTATTTATGTATTTATATTCTCAGAAGACCCATGGACATTTGTTTCTCCATTGTGATGAGACAAGAAAGATCTGGGGTAAGTTGGGTTTTTGTTGACACTATTAAGTCTAATAAGTCTAATATCTAGGAATGGTCCAATAAGAAAAAAATAATTTGATAAAGAAGTTTAGGGGGATGCTACCGTTTGCTATTTGGTGGACAGTTTGGACGGAGCGCAACAGCATGTTATACAATAATAGGAAAAGAACCTTAAATCAACTGGCGGTTTCTGTAAAATGTAATCTGTTCCACTGGTCTATTCATTCTAAGTTATTCGAAGGTTTTTCTCTTAGTACTTTGATTTGTGAT
>JAJJWW010004171.1:0-73119 GCA_023531295.1 Papaver armeniacum
TGATGCGCGCCGTTTACACAAATACTAGCTACTTCTTTCCACACTATTAGTCGGTAATATAATGGCAAGGAGTTCGTTCCCATGAAGAGCAGGGAGTCTTTAGTTGTTTAAAAGTAACCAAAAGGGTTTTAGATTTTAATCAAAGTAAATGACAAAAGAAAATATAAAAGATTTGTTGTAAATAATAAGAAGAAAGAAGACTAGTGGAATCCTTCGCTCGTCATCAGTCCGAAACTTAATTGAATACGAGTTTATCTATTGTTGAATTTATATTGTTACCTACGTAGAATAAAGCAATAAGCTCTGCTATCCCTCGGAGCTCACGTTTGTCACCTTGGATCACGGAGCGCTCGGCAACTACCGGCTTCTATCCAAATAACCCACCAAAAATAAGCTCTCGGGCGCGTAGATTAACGTATCGCTTTACACTGCGTGAATCAGGGCCGATTCCCAAGCATCGGGACGCGAGATAAGGCTCGGCACGCTTTACTAGTAAGTTATCTTTATACACAATTGCTTTAACGAGAATCCCTCTATCCGGCTTCTTGCGATTTACTACTTGTGTAAAGAATTGAGTGACAATTACACGTGATCACCAACCCCCGATACTAAGTAGAAGTTAATTATCGATCAGGTTAATTTAATCGACATCGCTTTAAATAAGCCGCCGATATTCTTAAGCGTTAAAAATAATAAAGATAGTCAACGAATAAATAAAACTCGAAATAAACTCGGCTTAAGCAAATTAAAGCTTCATTGCTCGGGACTTCGAAATTATCCCTAGTCGTTAAGCTTAGGCTTACTGCATGCTAAAAGTTAATTCTACAAATAAATAAAAGAGATAGAATAAAATAGAATTAAATATAAAAACTCATGCTAGTGCGCAGTGAGAACGAAACTTTATTTCTTCTCTCTGCTTCGTCTTCTAAGTGGTGGCAGGTGCTAAAGAAGAAGCAAGATATATTTTTCTCTTGGCTTGTGTAGGCTTCGTTTATAAGGCATCAAATACCTTGGGCCGATCCACAATAGTCGCGCAAGATAAAGGTCAAAGTCGGTGGAGTTTATCTAAAGTAAAAGATGTTGATTCGGTGCAGGCAAGTCGCACGTTGGAAATGTCTACATGCCTCTTCATCCATTCGATCTCCTGGGGACCTCAATGTCTTCATCTACACCGTATACTCCATCCAGCTTCTGATGCTCCTAAATACACCATATCTCCACCTGTATCCAAAACGCGTCAGAGTTGCTGCAGCAGAACGTGTGTTCTCTTCTGATCTCGTACAACAACCAGACTCCCCACCTCACACGTCTCTTTTTTTTATTTTTTTATTTTTTCTTCTTCCTCTTTTGTACGACTGTTGGAATTCCATCACATCACTTCTCTGGCAACCATGGCAGCATCATGTTCTTCTTCGTCCCCCTGGATTTGTCCCCAATCCAACACAGCTTCATGTCTTCCATTAAACCATCACTCCGATATCAGCTCTGCCATTAATCCCGATCACCTGTACTGCCCTCAGTGTAGCTAGTGAGACAGCAACAACTTCGAACTCTCGAGCTCTTCACCACGTACTTCGCCTTATCCCTTTCTTCTTCAACAGCATTGCCGTCTCCCTGAACTTCTTCACTTCCAGTTCACTGCTCGAGCAGCAATCTTTTATCCTGTGTTCACCATTATCACTACCAATAATCACTCTTCTCGACTGCACCATCACTCTGTTCCGTTAATGGCAGCAACCACTTCACCTTCTCATCTACACTCGTCTCCCTGAACTCTCATCTCCACCATTCGAACTCCTCCATCTCGTCTCAGACATCATCCTCGATGGCAGCAATCTCCCTGGGTTCCATAAACCACGTCCCTGTCCTCGAGTTCCATAATCATCATCAACTTCCTCGTCTTCATCATCGAGAATCAATGACAGCAGCGGCACCAACTCAAGCCACGGAATCTTCGATACAGCCTTCATCGCCTCGAGCTCCACTGCCAGCAATCACCGTAAACCATCGAACCATAATCAGGCAGCAACCAACCTCGAGCTCTTAATCACCCAGTTTTGATCATCAGCAACGAAACCATTTCTCGACTCAAATCAGGCGACAACCCATGTTTTGTTTCGCCTTCAATTACCCAATGATGTCTATAAGATCTCAGAAATACCTTCTTCTATAATCCATCAAAATCATGATCATCATGATCATCAAGTTCTGACTTCCATTGCTTGTGTTCTGTGTAAGAACAGAAGATGAAGTGCCCTGAGTAATAAGCCAGGTGCCTTTAACAATCTTTGAATGTTGACAGTCCCTTATGTAAAAGACTGGACTCCCTTTAGCATTTCCTTTGAACTTGACTACCCCTTAACAAGAGGTGTCCCTTATCATCCGGTTGGGATACCAATAGCGCTTCCCTTGGAAAATGACCATTTGTCCTTTGCTTATGAGTTCTTGTTTTGCTCATAACTTCTTGTCTATTTCGAGAATGGCTAGTTCTTTATTGATCTTTCTTACCACTTTACTACAACTTGTCAAAACGACATCACTCACCGAACCACTTCCCGAAAAAGAACCAGTGCTGCCAGAGGAATCATTCTCACTTGTCGAACTTTCTTCTTTCCCCGACTCATCACCGCTATGAGTAGGCTCAGTCCGTGAGAATTTTTCGAAGAAATTGCCTCCTCAGCAACGTGCAAGGCAAAGAAAGCATTAACACTACCGAAACCCAGGAAGAAACAAGACAGATGTTTTCTTGAGAAATTCACGTGTTTTGATACAAACCAACAAGGAGATGACACATACCGGGTTATTAGAAGAAGGCGAAAGACACGAGAGGCTGGGAGGATCTTTTGAAACCAATGGGAACCCGCCACGATTCTTCGTTCTCCGTTCTTTGCCAGGGACTTTCCGAGTTGCTAGGCAACTTTCGCTGATATCTCTCAACATTGGATACTTCTTCAAAACTCCGGGGGAAGGTTTACAATGAACGTTCTCCACCACGTTATTCACAAAATCTTGGATCATAATAAACTCGTTGCACAGAGGAACTCATTATAGCCGAAGGTCGTCGAAGTTACTCTTCCGTTTGAAAGAAGGGAAGGCGGATACCGACTCAAGGAGGCGGCATTAAGTGCGGCACGCAATGAATCCTTAGGGATCAGAATTTGGTAAGCAAGAGGCACCCTTGATCGAAACCCATGTGACGAGCGACACGGTCAATATTATAAGCATCTATCCTGGAAAGACCCCATGAAGAAAGGCGCATATAACCGGACGTGCGGCTTTAAATAAACAAGTTTTCACCAACGCTCAAATCTCCATCGAGAAGACAAAGACATGAGCGGAGCAGAAGCAAAGGTATCAATTTGAGTCACCGACCTATGGACCGGCTCCCATGGGCGAAAACTAATTTCATACGACTTATCAAGAAGACTAACCAAGCTCACGCCAACTCTTGGGCCTTTGTTCACCCATCGAAGAATTCGAGAGCCGCCCCAACTCGCGGGAATCGAAGGCATCGGTTTCGAGCATACTTCTCAAAGTGCTCCCATAGCCGTTTTGCAGAAAAGCAACGTGCATATATGAATTCACTTTCATGAAACCATTGAAACTCGCATGTTCGCAACTAGGTGATTGAGATGCATACGAGGGAAACCAGGAATAGCTTGCCAATGGGAAGAACTTCACCTTTTGCCAACTTCCAGACAATCACTAGCAACTTCTGGTCTTATCTCCTTCTTACGTAACCGTCGTCAAAAATGTCTCTAGACAACCAGTGAGCCAAAAATGCTGCAACGTGAAGATCACCGCTTTTGTTTGAGGTTCCGGCCTTCGTCGAAAACCATTGAGATATCCACCGGTGTAAAGGCACATTTCATCCTCTTTCGGACGAGAATCCTTCGACTTGGCAGTGGAGTCTTTCCGAGCAAAATCTTCCAACTTAGCGGCAAGGTCATCCCGCATCTTCCCCTCACTTTCAGATAATTGGATGTTAAGATTCCCAGTTACCGAAAGATTCAGCAAGAGAGCCACACTCTCCAAGGATAAAGTTATCTCACCCCATCTACATATGATCGTATGGGTGTCCAACACCATCCTGGAGATGAAAGCAACCAAGCCGGGATATCCTTCCTAATCTTGGAGATTTATCAAGCTCGACGGCATTAATAATGCATTGTGCTCGAGTCAAGTTGGTATTTATATGCTCCTTACTCACCATGAACTCAACCCATCTATCAAAAGAACGCAATGGGATTTGGCACATCCACGAAATCAATGTTGGAAGAGGAATATACCCCTTTATGAAGACAAAACCGTATGGTGTTCTCTGGGCGAACCGAACGTGTCTTCTTTTCATCTTCACCAGGTTAACAAAATTGGCACGAAACCAGGTGATTTTTCCGAGCAGAGGCAAGTTTTTGGCGAAGAATTCATCATCCGTGTTCGGTTTGGAACTATGGACATCCTTCGATGAGGCGGAATTCATTCGGGTAACATCTTGTCGGATTTCTTCATAACAACTTAGTAATAAGATATACGCACACGGAGAAAAAACAAAATTATTTCCACGACACATAAGCTACGCCCAACAAAGGAAAACTGAAATACAAAAAAAAAAAAAAAAAGGAAGAGGGCGTATTCTTTATGGCTCAAAACTTGCTCCACCAAATATTTTCTTCGTGGTTCACAATTACATACGCGCGGTATTTTATCTTGTCTCAAGTGTGTCTGTGATATCATTCTTCGGGTTCCAGAATTATATATGGAGCATTCTCTACGGGTTCAAAAATACACACGCAGTATTTTCTTCGGGGGTTCAAAAATACACACGCGGTATTTTCTTTGAGTTTCAAATTATATACGTGAGATTTTATACGGGCTCAAGTGCGTCTGCGGTAAGATTCTTCGGGTTCAAAATTATATATGGAGCATTTTTCTACGGGTTCAAAGCGCACGCGAACATTTATTTCAGACCGAAAATTCATATATGCAATATTTCCTACGGGTTCAAGTCATATTTAAGCATATATATACGATTATTCTTCTTCGGGATTCATACGGTATTCTCACGGGTTGAATCGCACACATGATATTTTCTTGTGGTTCAAAATTATATACGCAGTATTTTATACGGGCTCAAGTGCGCTTGCAGTATCCTTCTTCGGGTTCAAAATTGTATATGGAGCACTTTCCTACGGGTTCGAATAATATATGCAGTATTTCCCTTGGTTGCATACATACAATATTTTCTACAAGAGACACGCTAAGAAATTATATGCGCAATATCATTGCAAGGATTATAAAGAAAACGCCTACTCTTAGGGCTTGCACCTACATGAAAAGGGAAACAAGAGAAATCTTGGAAGACATACCGGAAGCAGGTTTTTCTTTGTGACTCTGCCGCTAGTAGGAAAGGATGAAAGGAATAAGGTGCAAGATGAGAGAAAGGGATTTTATATATATGGGCGTGAAGATTCTGAAATAGGGAAGGATTTCCCTTTACCAAAAATCGTGCGGACTCACAAGAACGCCCAACTTCCTAATGCCGCCCAAGTTGCGCCGGTCCCACCAGCTAGCACGCCGGTTCCCAACTCGCAACCACTTCCCAACGCCGCCCAAGTTGCACCGGCCCCACCAATCACGCCAACTTCCCAATGACCGCTCAAGTCCCGCCAGCAAGCACGCACAGCTTCCCCACCTTGCGCTGGTCCCACCAGCTAGCACGCTCAGTTTCCCAACTCGCAACCACTTCCCAATGCCGCTCAAGTTGCACCGGCCCCACCAATCACGCCAACTTCCCAATGACCGCTCAAGTCCCGCCAGCAAGCACGCATAGCTTCCCCACCTTGCGCCGGTCCCACTTGCTAGCACGCTCAGTTTCCTAAACTCGCGTCAACTTCTCAATGCCGCCCAGCTGCTCGTCTCTCACAACGATAACTTCCTAATTGCGCCAGCCTCCCGATTTGTGCAAAATTGCCAGAGGCAAGGATTCCAAATCCTATTGATAAAAAGGTCAGACAAACCTCCTCAATTCTCTTTACGATTTGCTGCTGATAGTTTGTCACCATCTTATGCTTACCTCGCAACAAAGCTCCCGCTCCGAGCTAGCGGGGGACTTAATGTTGATGGTGGTTTTTAAACAAAGGGTAAAATCGTAAAACCCCAAATAACCTAATGTCACCAGGTGACACATTTATTAGAACATTTAATGCGTGTAGTCGGTAATTAATAGGGATATATTTTTTCAAATTAGGTTACAACGAACAAAACCCTAATTCACCTCCGTGCCAACGGCAAATCATACAAATGCCACACCTAGCCCGAGTTAGCCGCATCTCTATGCCAATGGCAAATCATGCCACCCATATCAAACGCGCCGAAGCATGCCAACCATGCTAGCCGCACCTCCGTGCCAATGGCAAATCATGACAGCCACCTAGCCCAAGCTAGACGCATCTCTATGCCATTGGCAAACCATGCCATACCAACGCGTCTCAAGCATGCCAACCATGCTAGCCGCACATCCGTGCCAATGGCAAATCATGCCGCCCACACCTAGCCTGAGCTAGACGGATCTCTATGCCAATGGCAAACCATGCCGACCATACCAAATGCCAGCCAAGCATGCCAACCATGCTAGCCGCACCTCGTGCCAATGACAAATCATGCTAGCCACACTTAACCCGGCTAGCCGCGCCATGCCAAACACACTCTGCCTTGGCCCTAGCTATATTGGTCACGCCACTCCAAGCCAAACACCCTTACCTTGGCCCTATCCGCGCCATGCCAAAGTAGCGCCCGCACCTAGGCTTGCAAACCATGCAACCTAGGCCAAATTGGCCACGCGTGCCATTGGCACATGCCAACATGCGTCACCGGGTAGCTTTTCTTACCAGCCGTGACCCTATTGACCACACGCATGCCATTGGCACATGCCAACATGCTTCTTTGGTAGCTTTTCTTACCAGCCGTGACCTTATTGGCCACGCATGCCATTGGTACATGCCAACATGCTTGCTGGTAGATTTTTCTACCAAGGCGCGACCCAAATTGGCCACGCATGCCATTGGCACATGCCAACATGCGTCACTGGTAACTTTTCTTACCAGGCCGTGACCCTATTGGCTACGCATGCCATTGGCACATGCCAACATGTGCATTGGTAGCTTTTTCTACCAAGGCGCGACCCAAATTGGCCACATGCCATTGGCACATGCCAACATGCTCGCCGGTAGCTTTTTCTACCAAGCGTGACCAAATTGGCCATGCATGCCATTGGCACATGCCAACATGCTCGTTGGTAGCTTTTTCTACCAAGGCGCGACCCAAATTGGCCACGCATTCCATTGGCACATGCCAACACGCTCGCTGGTAGCTTTTCTCACCCGGGCGTGACCCTAACGGCCAAGCATAACATTGGCACATGCCAACATGCGTCACTAGTAGCCTTTCTTACCAAATCAAGGCCCTTAATGATTGATCATGCCATTGGCACATGCCAACACGCTCGCTGGTAGCTTTCCTCACCAGGGCGTGGCCCTAATGGCAAAGCATGCCGTTGGCACATGCCAACATGCGTCACTGGTAGCTTTTCTTACCAGGCCGTGACCCTATTGGCAACGCATGCCATTGGCACATGCCAACACGCTCATTTGGTAGCTTTTCATTACCTAGTCGTGGCCCTAGATACGGCCCGGTAGCCTAACTTTTAAGCCGTGCAAACCTAGGCCAACTTGGCCGTGCGCGCCATTAGCGCATGCCAAACCCACGCCGTAGCCACTTACACTCAACGTACAACCTACCACCAAGGCATTCCACACATTCTATTGGCACATGCCACACACGCCACTAGCAGCTCTGGCATTGCCACTTGCGCTCGAGGTGCAACTCGCAACAAAGGCATTCTGCACATGCCACATGCGCCCCTAGCAGCACCACTTGCACTCAAGATGCAACCAACACTCTAGACATCAACACAAGGCGGGGGATTCTTTCCGGGGTCTTGGTTTGGCGGTCACGACTTTACGGCGTACACTATGCTCACATTAAGAAAGCGTGAAAAGGAATAAAGCGGTCAAATAAATGAGGAAATAATGGTGAAAACGTTTTCACCCATTAACACCATGCGGTTACCACCTCCTCCCATTATTTCACCCTTTAATCTCTTCCTTCATGAGGCCGGTACGTTTCAATCTCGACTTGTATAAATAGGTCTTACCTATTTCCACCGGACAACGAGGTCTCGGTCGGGAGAAAAATACTACACTCTCGAAAAGGCAACTTTGCAAGCTCTCCAAAAGCTTTCATCTCTTGCAAGCTTAAGAAGCTTTCACTTTCGATACAAGTCGAGACACTACTCTCCCGTAATTGTCTCGGGTCTCAACACCTTTCTTGGTTTCCCTCCCCAAATCAACCCTTCTCCTCCACTTTGTGACCGAAGCAAGTCTGGAACGGCCATTTCTTGGTTTAGGCCGGACTTGTCAAGATTGATCTCTCGAATCTATAAAGTGCTCACGTGCAGCACATTTGTTTAGGGTTTGAACCAGTTTCTCACTCACCTACCGAATTTACCGAAATCGGCAGAAATGATTTTTACCCATAAACACCAGCTTATACAAATTGCTAATTAAAAGAGTCCATTAGACACAAATTCCCTCTCCATCTGTCATGCCAAAAAGAAATGTTTTCCCCTAAATGAATGCTGAGAGAGTAGTTTGCAGATATAAGATTACCAGCTTCAACAACGGTCCTCCATCATGAAACTCCATGAGTAGTTTGAACTTTTCCTGGGATCCAAGAAGAAAAAGAACAACCATATTTTTCTAAAATGAGTTTATACCATAAATGTGATTTTTCATTCCCAAATCTCCAACACCATTTGGCAAGAAGAGCTTGATTTATAACCCTGAGATTAAGAACCCCTAATCCACCTCTCTCTTTAGAAGCCATTACAAACTTCCAATTAATCAAATGAGACTCCCATAGAAAATTCCTCATTTTCTTCTCCAAGATATTTATGATAGAAATAAGAGCTTTGAATAATGAGAAATAATACATTGGAAGAGAGCTTAGAATGTGTTTTAGAAGTGCCAGTTTACCTCCTTTTAAAAGTGAAATTTGATTCCAAAAAGAAAGTCTTGCATCAACTCTTTCAAGAATGGGTGTCCAGATGGATTTACAGTTAACTTTAGCACCCAAAGGCATACCTAGGTACATGAATGGCAGATTGTTTGTTTTGCAGCCAAAAGCAGTTGCCCAATCATGAAGTTCTAGCACATTTCCAATATCAATTAACCTTGTTTTGGTAGTATTAACCTTTAGTCCTGCAATGAACTCAAAACAATGTAGTAAAGAGAAAAGATTTGTAAGTTCTTCTTTCTTGTTATCTACAAAGATAATTGTGTCATCAGCATAATGTAGATGATTCACTGCAACCCCATCCTTTACTAATGAAAAACCGTTGAAGAGACTTAGGTTGGTTGCTTTATCTAAATATCTGGAGAAACCTTCCATGGCTATATTGAACAGTAAGGGTGATAATATACAGCCTTGTCTAACTCCCCTTGTGCTTCCAAATAAACCAAAAGCTGATCCATTTATCAACACAAAAAAAGATGTTGTAGAATAACAGTATCTTACCCACTTACACCATCTTGAACTAAAACCCATCTTATTCATAACAAATTCCAGAAAACTCCAGTTAACTCTATCAAATGCTTTTTCAAGATCAATCTTACAGATAATCCCAGGCAAGCCAGATTTCAATCTAGAGTCAACAAGTTTATTTGCTATTAAAGTGCCATCAAAAATCTGCCTGCCTTCTATATATGCACATTGAACATGTGATTTAAGTTTAGGCATTACCAGTTTAAGTCTTGTGGCTAGAACTTTAGCTATAATCTTATAAGTACTAGTAAGAAAACAGATTGGCCTACAGTCCTTAATAATTCCACATGATCTTTTTTAGGCACTAAAGCTATGAAAGTAGAATTATGCTTCACCTCAATGTTACCGTTTTCATAAAATTCTTGAACTGTAGCCATGATATCTGTTTTTAAGAAACTCCAGCATTTAGTGAAAAACATTAGAGGGTAGCCATCAGGCCCTGGAGCCTTGTCTTGTCCCAAGTCTTTAATAGAATTCAACACTTCTTCTTCGGTGAAGTTGGCATCCAAAATGTCAGATTCCATTGCATTAATGTTGTTAAAGCTAATTTCTTCTAATGTAGGTCTAATGATCTCCTCCTCCTTAAACAGATTTTTGTTGAAATCTACAATATGATTCTGCAGCTGATGTCTGTCATCTGACAACATCCCATTAATGTATAATTGCCTAATCATGTTATGCCTTCTTCTTGCAGTTGCTTTACTTATAAATAAATGAGTGTTACCGTCGCCCTCAGTTAACCAGTTTGTTCTTGATTTGATTTTCCATGTAACCTCCTCCATCTTTGTAACTTTCTCAAACTCATCTTTATGTTGTAACTTCTCATTCAGTTACAAATCGGATAAGAGATCATCTTTAGCTAGACCATCAAGAGCTTGTATCTCAGAAAGAATATTCTTGAGTTTAACATCTGTCTTCCCAAAAGATTCCTTATTTCACTCCTTTAATTTCTCTTTGAGAGCCTTCAGCTTACACCAAAGTATAGTACTTTGACTATCTGTAAAACAAAAAGATAACCACCACTCTTCTAACATATTAATGAATCAATTCTCCAAAAAGCACATGATTTCAAATCTAAAAGGTCTAGGTCCCCAAGAAGGATCAAAAATGTCAAGGATGATGGGAATATGATCTTAAGTAGGTCTGGATTTGGCTAACTGAGAAACAAAGGGGTAATGGGTTTCAAAGGAAGGGGAGATAAGAAATCTATCCAGTTTGGACATAATAGGTTTAGTCTGGCCATTTGACCAAGTGAATCTAGCACCCTTAAGATGTAGATCAATGAGGTTGTGATGTAAGATGAACTTGTTGAAATCCTTCATACTTTTGGAAATTTTTGAGCAACCTTTCTTCTCAGCACACTTTGTTATTGTGTTGAAATCCCCACCAAGGTTGATCCCACAACCTACAACAGTTATCTAGCTCTTCTCAAAACAACTTTCTTTCATATGGTTTGTTTGGACCATAGACATTAGTAAGAATCCACTCAAATCAGTCTTATTCTTGCATAATATAGATAGAGTGTAATCTCCCACAAGTGATTCTTTGACCTCCACAAAGTCTTTGTGCCATAAGATAATCATCTCACCAAAGTTACCAAAAGATTTTTGATAAGTCCAACCAAAGTCAGAGTTTCCACAAATTTTCTGAATATCAAAATCTGTGCAATCCGACATCTTAGTCTCCTGTAGAATTATAATAAGAGCTTTAGTCATTTGGATGATTTTTTTGACAATTAATCTCCTGTTTGGAGAGCACAACCCTCTGACATTCCATGATAGAATTTGTAAATTCATTGATTAACTGCTGAAACCCCTTTTTTCCTACTTCTACTTCTTGTTGAACCCAGCAGACCAACTTGTGTCAGCTTCAAGTCCAGTCTTTTGCATTCGGTGACCAGTCTCTTTGGTGTAACTAAGGAAGTACTAGGAGAGCAAGCATCATCACTTGTTTCTTCAGTTGAAGGATCAAATCCTGGTGGTTAAACTGGTGTTGAGGATAAACTGTCATAATCCTCAGAGTCTAACAAATAGATGAAAGTATCTTCTAAACCTCCTAGAAGAGTAGATTTACTTTTTGGTTCATGTATGGAGTTGCCCAGTACTCCATCAATTGGAACTAATGACTGCACAACAAAATCTTTCAAGATGATTGTATTTGTCACTTGAACGTTATTATTTTTGACAATCGGACCATTCAATGAAATCTTTGTCATGAGAAACTTCTTTGAATGGTTTGGAATAGTATTAAAACTAGCCTCTAAAGTAACTCCAAGCTGGAAAAGTCTTTGAGCTTTTGCAATAATCCAAAATGGTGTAATAAATTGTTGGGTTTTTATAGCTGGTGTATGTAGAGTAAAGGATTGAAAATTGGGTGGTATTTTGAGGATTGGTGGTTGTATGGGTGGTATTTTGAGGATTGGTGGTTGCATTGGTGGTGTTCGAAGGATTGGAGGAAGTATGGTTAAGGGGTTGAGGGTTTGGAATTTGTGTGAAGAGGTTGTTTGGTATGGTTATGTTTGGACTTACCGATATTGGAATTGTCTTAATGATAACAAAGAGTTTTTGGTTGAAGGTACGGGTGAATTTGGGTTTATTGAGTAATTTTGACTGAGCAGGTTGTTGTTTGGTGGGGGTTTCGGCACTGTTGTCAACAGCCATGCAAAAACCTGGAATTGTATCAATGTCCATTGTCGTGATGTCGCCAGCAATGTCCATAGGTTTCGGTAATTCCATCCACGCCTGCGTCGACTTAGCCAAAGTTTTCCTTTTCTTCTTTTTCTTGGATTTTCTACGTCTTCGTTTTTTGGAGATTTTGTTTGAGCTGTTTGATTGAGTTCGTACATCACTTTCCAGAAAAACTTGCTTGTTGACCAAGTTTGGCGCCGTAGAATCAGCATTGATGACTAAATCCTGCATGGCACCAGTCATCTTACTTGTATCTGGGAAGGAGTTTCTGCCTAAATTTCGCCTTGACGAGTCCAAGTTAGAATGAGTCACACTCACCGGTGACCGAGTTCTGGGAGTTTCAGCAATGAAAATGTGAGACGTGTAATTACCTGAATCAGAGATGATTTGGATTGCACGAGGGATGTGATTGACTCCTTTGTAGTTTCTGATCTTCATCCTAATAGCAGAGAGATCTTGAAGCTTCAAAGATCTTGGATCAATTATCAGAATATCCCCACAAGCATTACCCAATAAGTGCATTAACTTGGATGACCAAAGTTGAAAAGGAACACCAAAAATTTCAATATGAAAATCTATTGCCTTATCAGAATTTGATTTCCAAAGTTGTTCCTTCCATTTGAACACAGATAAATTCACATTTTCGACAGTAAACATGAACTCAAAGTCAGGTATAAGTTCTGTATTCACTTTAAAAATTGCTTGGCATGAATTTATAGGGAAAAGCTTCAACGGACCACATCTCTGAATTTGGGATTGTAGAGCAAGGTTTATACCACCCATGAGTTAACGGCTACTGGTGATGAAATCACGTACGAATCTTTCCATTTACCCAGAGAATTTTCATGATCAGTATACTCAACTCTAATAGTACTTTGATTTCTGGATCTAGAGACAATTGTAGAAGCAGCAAAACTGTCACATAAGAAAGGAGATGATGAAGATGGGCATTTGCCTGGTTTTGATGATTCAAAAATCTTAGGATGAGAGACTGGCTTGGGATTGGAGGTGAGTACTTGAGCATCGGATCGATGTGGTGGTAATGGTTTGGAGGTGTTCAATTGATTTATAACCGTTGTTGTTTCTTTTAGAATTTCTTCTAGAGCATTAGCAATGGCGAACCATCCATCAAAACAATCTCCGGATGAAATATAGAAAGAGACTGGATCTGCCTTTGGGTTGGGTTTGGCTAAGAGGATGAACAAATAAAAACCATTATGATTTGATTGCTTATTTACCACAAACCAGACTTTATTATCAGAGAATTTCCAAGTTTTCCTTCCAGCATCTCCGTTTTTAGCAGCTTGAAACAAAACATTGTATAGGTGTTTGGCCAAAGCTATTGGGAAAACTCTTTGTGTAGATCCTGTACGATAAAATTTTATCAAGGTAATTGGTGAGGATGGTGAGAGGTTTTTGAAAGAAAATCTAAAGAATTTTCGATCAATCTGGATGTAGCTGTGTTTAGGTTGCATGATTTAAATCTAAAAGGTGTAAAGAT
The DNA here is from genome assembly GCA_023531295.1 of Papaver armeniacum. Classification (NCBI taxonomy): domain Eukaryota; kingdom Viridiplantae; phylum Streptophyta; class Magnoliopsida; order Ranunculales; family Papaveraceae; genus Papaver; species Papaver armeniacum. The sequence goes on from JAJJWW010004171.1 coordinate 13,849, forward strand.
TCTATGAGATTCTAAGAGCAACTGCAGTGGGCGACTAAACCCATTTATTTGGTCTCTGAACCAGGCGTAGCGGGACGGACCATCGACCAAATCTTAGACTAAATCAACAGTGGGCGATTATATTTGGTCGGCGACCAAGACCAAACCCAATTTTTAGTCGGCGTTGATATAGTGTTCGCCCCCACAACGAGCGTTGATATAGTATTCGTCCACACCAAAGCGGACGTAAAGTCTACGCCCCACAGCAGGCGTAGTTTATACCCCCGCCCCATATATTTTTTTTAAATTTATTGTGGGGCGAGGTTTATACCTCCGCCCCACTAAAAAGGTTAGAATTGTTATATGGGGCGAGGTTTATACCTCCGCCCCATTTTTTTTTATTTTTTTTTTTTTTTTTTTTTTTTTTTTGTTTTTACGTTTTCGTCACCGGGCGAACGTATACCCTCCGCCCCACATCAGGCGGACGTATACTTCACGCCCCACACCAGGCGTTGGTATAGTTTACGCTCCACCAAAATTTAGTCTTCCTCCCACTGCGTCATTCAACGGACTAAACCCAAATTTAATCTTTTTTTTCCCTCTTTGGTCTTTGGTTATACTCGCACCACTGCAGTTGCTCTAAAGGGTTTAAGGTTATAAAGATCTATGGCGAAAAGATTTAAAAACCTACAGAGTTTGGAGAATGGAGAGGCGAACGATGAGAGAGAAACATTTTTTTATTTAATGTATTGTCTTGTCTGTAATGTCAGCTAGCTTTTGCATATCTTCTTGATATGATGCGGAATTTAAAACAAGTCAACTCCTGTATCTATTGAAATATTAAGCTTGTTTTACTTGTGATTAAATGGTCCCGTCCAGACATAATGTATTGTTTTGTATTTAATTGCAGGTAGCTACTGCATATCTTCTTGATATGATACGCTCCTTGTAGCAGCTCATATAGGGATAAAATTGTCACTAAATTTAAAACAAGTCAACTCCTGTATCCAAATGTGTTAGACGGAACATAAACGTGTTTGGGGACCTCACCATTGTTTTATTCATCGCTGAAACACGAGACTCTCTGTCACTACCTACCGGCTACTTCTACTCCATCTTGCATGTATCCACATTTTCATCCCCCATCCACTTGATGGTGAGAGGTCTACTGCTCATTGGCGTCGTGAGTCTCGTGTTCCCATTTTTTATTAATGAAAAAAAAAATAAAAAATTATGATATATTATTTGCATTGGTTTCTTACAACAAGTTAATATTCTATACAGAACCTTGGTTGCCAGCTTAGCAACAAGCTGGGCTCTCACCCCTTTTTGAATGGTAACACCGAACAAATCCTCACATATTTTAGACTTATACAATACTACCACCGCGACACACATAAATTGTTCTACACATTTGCCCACCGTGATACATATATTATTCACAAAATTGGTCAAAAAGACCAAAATCAATAATTTCTGGGTGAAAAAGACACTTAGGTTTTGATACTGTTTAAATAGCCAAAAATTAAAAAGATATTGTTTAAATGGACAAAAATTTAAAAAATAGGCGGGATGTAACCAGGTTTCATCTTTGTCCATTTTCAAATATTTTTTTCTTATTTTTATTTTACACAGGATGCATCCGGTTTCATCCTTGCTATTTTTTTAAGTATAAGCCAGGATGAATCCAGTTTCATCCTTGCTATTTTTTTTGGCTATTTCACCCGTACTTTTTTTTACTCGTCCATTTGAACCGTGTTTTAAATCTTTTTGGACAAATGACCCATTTTCTCTTTCGTTTATAAGATAAGATTTTTCTACTATAAGATTTTTCTCCATAGTTAGTTTACAAGTAACTTATGATCATTTAAAAAAAAAACAACACAGTTCATTTGATATACAAGGTGGCGTGATTTAATTATCTTTGAGTTCGATATCCTGACATTTGCGTCTATGTCAAAACTCCACGAGCTCCATAAAAATAAGCAGAGACGCCATAGTCAAACAATTTGCTAAAAATGAACAAATTAAAGATGAACATTGATTTATCAAATCAATCCCACGGAGCATATTTTATCAAAATCCCCTTTAAAGACAAAGGTATCCACCTTACAAAAACATAAGCATCTCTTTTTGTCAAAATATATTTATTTTTTTTAAAAATCCATTAAAAATGTACAAGATCTAGCAAATGATAGTAAAACAAAAAGAGATTTCTTTGGTATTGTTTAAATTAAGAATTAAAATTTAAAGTAACATTAGTAACCCAATAACTTTACCATTGGTATTTATTAAATGTTTCTTAAATGCTGGGTATTAAAGTCTAGATTTGGTGATTTGCCGGGTAACAATGGTTAAATGCCCCTGCCTGTAATAATCCTTATCTTTAAATATTTAAATACAATTTTCAAAAGTGAAAAAGATTAAAATTTATTTCACGAGAAATTCAATTTTGAAAAGTTTAAGGCAATCAGTAAATGAAATAAAATATGTAAAAACTACCATATAGTCGTATGAATAATATAATGGAGTGAGTTTGGTCCTGTTGACCTAGTCCACTGTCTGTTTGGTCCTAGAAATTATTGTTTGGTCCTAGGATGGACAATACCCACGTCGTATGACGTCATGGATCGATGGTGTAATTATCGTTTGGTAGTGGCAGAAATATCCTTTTGGGACCATATCTATATACTCAATGTTGATGGTGGATTTTCATTTAAGGCTAAAATTGTAAAAGCCAAAATTATGCGCTAACATCTTGCAAAAGATAAAGCCATTGATAAGTGATGAATACTTCTTCACTTTACTAATTCACCTAGAATGGAGCATATGGCAACAATCCCAGTATTATGTGAATTAAATACACGAAATTCATACAGGTTGGAGCATGTGGCAACAATCCCATATACCCTGTGAATTTACAACATTATTAATTAATGCATATTCAGCCTTGTATTTCCTATACTCATTACCGGGTGCGGATGACGATCGAGTGTTGTTCTCAGCAGAGCAACACGAACCTCCAAGCATTAATAATGAAGCATGTACGAAATACCCGTACAGGTTGCAACTCTCGGTGTGTTATACTAGCCCGATTGAGCATACATCTCTCGGTGTGTTATACTAGCCCGATTGAGCATGTTTGAACCTGGACTATCCGTATCAGTCTCATAAACGATCACAACCATCCAACTTCACCAACATGATTGAATGGCTTAGATTGAATACATGACCCCAAGCAGGTATTGGAATATTCACTACCGACCCAACGCGGGACCCACATGGTCGACCTCCCCAAAAGGGTGTCATAGCTTGCCAAACCGTCCAAACCAAAGCAGTATGGACGGAAAACCCTAAATTAGGGTTTGCGACACATTACATGTATCGTAAAACAGTCTCAACCATCCATCTTCGCAAGCATAGATGGAGGGTGTAGATGTAGATTCAAAGGGCCCAGAGCATGTCAACATAAACACCGTGGGCCCGCCTACATACCTGACTGATCGGCCAGGACCAACTATGGTTGGTCATCTTGATTCGTGCGTCCCAAACTGGGTATGACACACGGCCGGCAAAACCTAATTAGGGTTTGTGTCGCGATCACGAGCGTCCCTTTTCTCTTGCTCGGATGAAGGGTCCAGGATTAGACTAAGCAGGTCCGGTAAGTATCAACATGATCATTGCGGGCCCACCTATCTCCACACCCTATCGGCCAAGACCAAACTTGGCTATACAACTTGATTCGCGCGCCCAAGCTACGCGTGGTCACACTTCCCAACCGCAAACTGATCTCGACCGCTCAAGTTTTCCGGACAAATTAAGTGGCTTAGATCACGTTTCTATGGGACAATGAAGTACAGGTATGTACACCGCCCACCGTATGCACGCCGGGCTGATCGGCCAAGACCGACCAAGCTTGGTCGTCTTGAAACGCGCGCCCGAAGTTGGCATGATGCGCGGCTTTTGCGGCACTGATTTTTGTTGCAAATCGATCTCAAGCTCCTCTTTGCTTGGTCAAATTGAGTTGCCTAGATCGCACCTTCATGGGACAATGAGGTACGTACGTGTACACCGGCATGCCATCTACACGCATGCCCGATCGGTCATTTCCAAAACACCTCCCATGGTTGGTTTCGACCAAGATGAAGAGTGATGTTTGCGCACCTCTTCAAAACCCTAAAATTCATCAACGGTCGTAGATGAGCGTCACAGATCATCTCGTCCGTCCAACTCTACCAGCCTTGGTCAAGCTGACCCTGGTTAGGAGTTAAGAGACCATCAAGGCATCACCACGATCACCGTCCACCACTCTTCCACATGGAGTGATCGGTCAAGTCAGGGCTTGCTTGTATAGCCTCCAAACGATCACTCGAAGATGGCTAGACATGATGCTATTTTAAGACGCTTAAATTCGTGACCTACTCCGTTAAGCCTTAAAACAGCGATGCTTCATACATGTTGAATATACTCGATGCAGTACCTGCATATAATACACACGATACTTCACAAGTATCGATTTCCTAAATAACTTAGTTATTTAATCTAGCAATACATGCTACTCTATGTGGGTCCCACGATCCACACACTCGAGACATCAATCATGTCACAAACTAGGAGATACATACTGGGGTATTGGTCTTGCGGTTTATAGCGTGAAGCGTGTAACGCGCCATCACAAGAACGTGTCAGGAAGTCATGGACGGTTAGAGATGACAGGAGAAGTGGGCAAGACTGGTCGTGTAACACCAACACACAACTCCACTACTCCATCACTCCACTTCCTCTACTTCCCACGAGAGACGTGAATAAGGCTCAAATGACTTGTATAAATAGGTTCCCCTCCATATTTTCCACAAGAAGAAGGCAAGTCCAGACAACAGAGGCAAGTGTTGATACCATCGTATTCAAACACCGGAACTGATAGATTACATCCTGCAAGCCGGTTCAGCTTTCTGATACAAGTCATGCATAGCCAACACCTTCACAATATCAACACCTTCTTCGCTTCCCTCCCTAAGATCAACCCCATCTCCTTCACTTTGTGACCGAAACAAGTCTGGAACAGCCATTTCTTGGTTTAGGCCGGATTTGCACAGATTGATTTCTCGAATCTACAAGCACTCCCGTGTAGTGCATTTGTTTAAGGTCTATACTCATTTCTCATCCACACACCCCAAATTACCAAAACCGGCAGAAATAGTTTTCACCCATAAACAATTGGCGACCACAATGGGAGGTTAATCTCTCAGTTGTAAAGTCAATTTCTTCAAAATCCGATTCAATTTTATCAATTTCAAAAAAGGGTAGATTTTAGGACCAATTCAATCATCAATCCATTTCAAGATGGTAGAACTGGTGTCCGGATCGGCAATCAATTCGATGGAGCTAGTGTGGATAACACTCCCAAAGTGTCGATGTACATCGGTGGAGCTATCGTGGTCAATACATCTTATGGAGCCGTCACTTCTACCACCAGTGCCAGCGTATCAGGAGATGTTCCAGTAAGTGTAACACCTCCCATCACCAGAGCCAGAGCAGGCGCAAATCCCGGCATCTCATCAAGTGTAACACCTTTATTAGTCACCAGAGAAACAACTTCCACTCCTTCATCAGGACGAGGAGCCGGAGGGACGAGAGGAGGACCATCCCCCGTTACCATTGCAGACTTGATGGAGAAGCATGAAGTTCTTTCTAAGACTCAAACAGATATGGTCGCAACTCAGAAAGAGGTACTCACTTTTATTAAGACATTAACTGATCGATTGCCACAAGAGCCGCGATAGACCCTGGAGCAAAAAAGGAACGCATTCAACGCACCGGAGAAGGTACTTCAGTGGCGCGGACCTCCATGGACCTGATCAAAGAAGCGACATCAGATATGAGCGGTCCTGTCATGCAGACTCCTATACTGGGGACTGATCCTCACAATGATCCTCCTCAAGTTAATAGTTTCACTATGAACCAGAGGACGGTGGATCGGTAAGCGGTTTCTCTAGTGGAAAGTTTATGCGAAATTTCACACCTCTCGAAGAATCAGCGCGCAGAGACGTTTTGCTGCAATCAACCAGAGAAAGGTCACGACCACGCCCTATATGTCACCGCACGCATCAAGGATTCAGATTTCAAGACGTCCCTTATCTACACAGGAGCGTCTTCGAATGTGATTACTCTCAAGACTCTCAGGAAATCCAAGGTTCTCCAAGGAAATGTCGTACGGAAGCCTACCACAATGACGGACTTCGAGGGAAACCAAACCAGCACATACAGGACAAGCTCCGCGGAAAAAAATAGACAAGTTCGTTGCGTCCCACTCCCCACGTGGGCGTCAATTCAGGAAGAAGACCGGATTGCATCATTGAGGACTAAAACCCACGATGCATCTTTGCTGACGAAGCATTCTTCTCCATCCTGTGAAGCCACGACCCAAGTTCACACGAAGAGGGAACGAACTTTTGTGGCGAGTCGTGACCAGAAAAGGAAAACGTTATACCGACACGCCATTATCAATTAGGTGGGAGGCGCTACTCAGATCTCTTCACCCAATGGAGTGATCTGAAGAACGAACCACAAGAACAAGTGCTAGATGCTCCACAGCAGCTGCTAGATGGCACCAACTCCACAACCGATGAGATTGAAATCGTTGAGGAATCTCCTAGGCCTATCTCCATCACTCAACCTTGTGTACTGAGATAAAAAAGCACGAAGCTCGTGGAACTTCTCAAAGAGTACCAGAAATATTCGCTTGGAGATATGAAGAAATGTCGGACTTAGATGAAAATTGGTCACCCATCATCTACTTGTCATACCTGGATCCAAGTCGGTTAAATAGTTGTAGTTCAGACACGAGGAAAATGGATAGATCAGGTGCTGCATAGACTTCAGAGACTTGAACAGGTTTTGCTCCAAAAATGATCCTCCTCTACCTAACATCGACATGTTAGTAGATGCAACCAGCGGACACGGCATGTTCTCCTCCATGGATGGATGTAGCGGCTATAACCAGATAAGGATGTATGAGCATGATGTAAGTAAGTTAGCTTTTCGAACTCCTCTCGAAAAATTTTATTATACCATACTGCCATTTGGTTTAAAGAATGCCGGTGCAACGTATCAATGCTCTATGAAGGCAATCTTCCACTGGAGCCGATACCTCAAGGGAGCAGCCTCAAGAAGATAACGATGTCCAAGCGTCATATCGAGCAAGATCCGGGCGAGTCACTCTATCAGACAGTGGTTGAACAGGCGAGTCACTTTATCAGACAGTAGTACATGTCGATCATGTTATGTTGGAGAATCCGCGCTTTTGGTCATCCTCTGGAGCTGTTGAACGCTCATCTACAACAACATATGCCCTGATAGAAAGAACCAGGCCTGCCGGTAATGAAGAGCCTCATAATGTTTGTAGGGGCATATATCTCACCAACATGCGATACAACCTTCAGCCTTATGTAAGCAGTTCCCTGAAGCAGGAAGAGGAAAACCACCGAGATACAACATAATGCGCGTCCGTCAAATCCAACTCCAGTACCACATGCACGACTCCCACAATGATGAAACAATGTCCAAGATATTCCATATCTGGCTCGACAACAACCACTATAAACAAACCATGTAAACCACGCTTAGCGACTGAGGCTCAGCATGAAGTTCCTTCACCATCAGTCAAGGAATTCTTCAACATGAGAGAGATGGTCAGTCAAGAAGCATGGAATTCGCAAGGGTAAATCGAACTGAAGAGGGAACACTTCAACACTCCCTCTAGCAGAAGCTGCTTCAATGGTTTATTCAAGAACCTCCTCAAAGCTCTCTTTAGGACCCACGTTCGCCTGCAGTAATCCTTCTTCAACACTCTCCAAGATCCACCTCAACGTTCGCACTTAAAACCACTTTAACATCCTCTCGAGCCGTTTCAACACTCAAGTCGCATCAATAATCTGCGCTCTGGTCAAGTTATCTTTGATGTACTCATTGCTCGACATACGTCTCATCTATCCTTCATGAGGGCCCAGCGGAGCATGAAAAACCTTGAAGTCGATAGGAGAATGGTTATCTTGTGGAACGGATATTTCCACATAGTTGAAAGGGCGCGGTGAACAAATCATCATCAATTTTTCGGCATATCTTTGAAGTCATCAACACCTCGACTTGGCACCAGCATTATCCCGTAAGACATCTCAATAGAGTTCTTTTCTTCATTCTACAATAAAAACATGTGTCAGTACTTGTATAAAAACACGTGAGATGTGTAGTCACACACGACGGAACACACATTCACGTTGGAGTAAACACAAGGCTGGTATTGGGTCCAAACACCGGTTTTGCTCAAGTCTCAAGTACGGTGTTGATCAAGTCACAAGTCCGGTATTGCTCAAGTTTCAAGTCCGGTGTTGATCAAGTCACAAGTCCGGTATTTCTCAAGTTTCAAGTCCGGTGTTGCTCAAGTCTCAAGTCTGGTGTATTGCTCAAGTTTCAAGTCCGGTGTTGCTCAAGTTTCAAGTCCGGTGTTGATCAAGTCACAAGTCCGTATTGCTCAAGTCTCAAGTCCGGTGTTGATCAAGTTACAAGTCCGGTGTTGATCAAGTCACAAGTCGGTATTGATCAAGTCACAAGTCCGTATTGCTCAAGTTTCAAGCCCGGTGTTGATCAAGTCACAAGTCCGGTATTGATCAAGTCACAAGTCCTGGTATTGCTCAAGTTTCAAGTACGGGTATTGATCAAAGTCACAAGGCTGGTATTCGAATAAAACAGGCGCACGCAGCAGGGCAGTTTTCATTCAAACACTGGTCGACGTTCAGTCAGGCACACGGCGGGTCCCACTTGATCCCAACCCAGATTGGTCGAAGCAGACACAGCCGTCCCCAATCAAAGCTCTTTATCCAGAAGAAGGCGTTTCAGCTCCTACATGACCCATATTTACATTTGAGCACACAAGGTTCATTTTTTTTAAAAAGCAAGCTTGCTCACATCGGATCCCACGTTCGATCAAAGCAAACAGCAAGGACGGTGTTTGGTCAAACATCAAGTCCGGTGTTTAGTCAAGCTAGCTGGGTCGGTGTTTGGTCGAAGTAGCAAGATGACACTCGAGTAATAACATCAACCGTACGGTCAAAGTAGGCGCAGGACATGGCCGACGTTTAAAACATGTACACGGTGGTACCGCGTTTGATCGAAGCATGCACATCTGCCCATGTTCGAATCAAGCATGCTTACATCGGGTCCCACGTTCGATCAAGCGGCGCTTGCGGACCCACGATTAACCAAAACAGCACATCAAGCCCTCGTTCGATCAAGCGAGGTGCAGTAGCCCCACGAACGAAATAGGCATAACAGATCCATCGGGCGGGCAAGACCGACATCATGCTTGGGGAACACTTGCACGGACACCTCTTCAACGTGACATGCTCCAAGGACAGGATGACCCGTCTCTCCTGGTAACATCTAACTTTGTCTCATAAGCTTTGTCTTTAACTGTCACCATCTCATGCCTACCCCACAATGGTGTAACCATTACGTGCTAGGCAGGGGACTTAATGTTGATGGTGGATTTTCATTTAAGGCTAAAATTGTAAAAGCCAAAATTATGCGCTAACATCTTGCAAAAGATAAAGCCATTGATAAGTGATGAATACTTCTTCACTTTATTAATTCACCTAGAATGGAGCATATGGAAACAATCCCAGTATTCTGTGAATTAAATACTCGAAATTCATCCAGGTTGGATCATGTGGCAACATTCCCATATACCCTGTGAATTTACAGCATTATTAATTAATGCATATCTAGCATTGTATTTCCTGTACTCATTACCGGTGCGGCATGACGACTGACTGTTGTTCTCAGCAGAGCAACACGAACCTCCAAGCATTAATAATGAAGCATATATGAAATACCCGTACAAGTTGCAACTCTCGGTGTGTTATACTAGCCCGATTAAGCATGTTTGAACCTGGACTATCCGTATCAGTCTCAGAAACGAGCACAACCATCCAACTTCACCATCATGATTGGATGGCTTAGATTGAATCCATGACCCCAAGCAGGTATTGGAATATTCACTACCGACCCATAGCGGGCCCCGCATGGTCGGCCTCCCCAAAAGGGTGGCATAGCTTGCCAAACCGTCCAAACCAAAGCAGTATGGACGGAAAACCCTAAATTAGGGTTTGCGGCACATTACATGTATCGTAAAACAGTCTCAACCATCCATATTCGCAGGCATAGATGGAGGGTGTAGATGTAGATTCAAAGGGCCCAGAGCATGTCAACACAAACACCATGGGACCGCCTACATACCTGACTGATCGGTCAGGACCAACTATGGTTGGTCGTCTTGATTCGTGCGTCCCAAACTGGGTATGACACACGTCCGGAAAAACCTAATTAGGGTTTGTGTCGCGATCACGAGCGTCCCTTTTCTCCTGCTCGGATGAAGGGTCCAGGAATAGACTAAGCAGGTCCGGTAAGTATCAACATGATCATTGCGGGGCCACCTATCTCCACACCCGATCGGCCAAGACCAAACTTGGCTATACAACTTGATTCGCGCGCCCAAGCTAGGCGTGGTCACACTTCCCAACCGCAAACTGATCTCGACCGCTCAAGTTTGCCGGACAAATTAAGTGGCTTAGATCACGTTTCTATGGGACAATGAAGTACAGGTATGTACACCATCCCACTATATGCACGCCGGGCTGATCGGCCAAGACTGACCAAGCTTGGTCGTCTTGAAATGCGCGCCCGAAGTTGGCATGATGCGCGGCTTTTGCGGCACCAGATTTCTGTTGCAAATCGATCTCAACCGCTCCTATTTGCCGGTCAAATTGAGTGGCCTAGATCGCACCTTCTTGGGACAATGAGGTACGGACGTGTACATCGGCATGCCGTCTACACGCATGCCCGGTTGGTCATTTCTAAAACACCTCCCATGCTTGGTTTTAACCAAGCTGTAGAGTGATGCTTGCGCACCTCTTCAAAACCCTAAAACTTCATCAACGGTCGCAGATGAGCGTCACAGATCATCTCGTCCGTCCAACTCTACTAGCTTGGTCAAGCAGCCCTGGTTAGGAGTTAAGAGACCAGCAAGGCATCACCACGATCACCGTCCACCACTCTTCCACATGGAGTGATCGGTCAAGTCAGGGCTTCCCTGTATAGCCTCCAAACGATCACTCGAAGATGGCTAGACATGATGCTATTTTAAGACGCTTAAATTCGTGACCTACTCCGTTAAGCCTTAAAACAGCGATGCTTCATACATGCTGAATATACTCGATGCAGTACCTGCGTATAATACACACGATACTTCACAAGTATCGACTTCCTAAATAACTTAGTTATTTAATCTAGCATTACATGCTACTCTCAGGCCCACGATCCACACACTCGAGACATCAATCATGTCACAACGGGGGATCCATACTTTGGGGTATTGGCTCAGCGGTTTACAGCGCGCCAGCGCAACGCGCCATCACAAGAACGTGTCGAGGAAGTCATGGACGGTTAGAGATGATAGGAGAAGTGGGCAAGACTGGTCGTGTAACACCAACACACAACTCCACTACTCCATCACTCTACTTCCTCCACTTCTCACGAGAGACGTGAATAAGGTTCAAATGACTTGTATAAATAGGTTCTCCTCCCTATTTTCCACAAGAAGAAGGCAAGTCCAGACAACAAAGGCAAGTGTTGATACCATCGTATTCAAACACCGGAACTGATAGCTTACATCCTGCAAGTCGGTTCAGCTTTCTGATACTCCCTCCGTTCCACTTTAGATGAGTGTTTAGTGTTATTTTTTTGTTCCACATTACTTGATAGTTTTCATATTTTTCCCACAAAACTACCAACAATACCCTCACAATTTGTCTTGGAACCATAAGTTTATTTTTAAATACACTAATAGCAATTAATGTTTGAAGACTTTTCTCAAGGGCATAAATAGAATTTTTTTATGTCTCTCTCCATTTCGTAATCTACGTGAAAACTCCTAAAACATCATCTAAATTGGAACGGAGGGAGTACAAGTCATACATAGCCAATACCTTCACAATCTCGACACCTTCTTCGCTTCTTCCTAAGATCAACCCCATCTCCTTCTCTTTGTGACCGAAATAAGTCTGGAACGGTCATTGCTTGGTTTAGGCCGGATTTGCACAGATTGATTTATCGAATCTACAAACACTCCCGTGTAGTGCATTTGTTTAAGGTTTAGAATCATTTCTCATCCACACACCCCAAATTACCAAAACCGGCAGAAATAGTTTTCACCCATAAACACTCAATTATTAAGAGAGAATGGAATCATTTCCAAAAAAAATCGCTCCTCTTTTTTTCAAATCTACTTTCTCTCTGTTTTCTGCTTCTTTTGTTGTTGAAGATCTTCATGATGAAGACGACGATGATGAAGACGTCGATGACGATGATGATAAAGACGACGATGAGATATGAAGACGGTGCAAATAATGTTGTTGAAGATGATTTACAAATATTTGTTTTTCTAAGGTCTTGATTTTCAAGATTTTTTTATTTTCTTTATCTACTATTATGTTTGAATATGATGAAGACGAAAAAATATTTTGTGTTTTTTCTTCTCTTTCTCTGCTGTTGAATATGATGGAGACGATGAAGATGATAAAGACGACGAATATTTTATCAGGTTTTTGTTCTTCGATCTGTTTTTTTTTTTTTTGTTCTCCGATCTTATTTTTGTGAGGCTTTTTTTGTGTGTTCATTTAAAGAATGAACTCTATTTTTGTTGCGTGTTCATTAAAGAATTAACTCTATTTTTAGATCTTTTTATTTGGTGTTCATTCGAAATAATAAACTATTTTTTTCATATTTGATTGGTTGGTTTATTAGGTGTTCATTTGAAGGAATGAACTCTATTTTTGTTCATAATAATGGAATTTTATCTCTCTGTTCATTGGAAAGAATGAACTCGGTTTTCGTATTGGTTTTATTAGCAGTTCATTGGAAAGAATGAACTCGGTTTTAATATTCGTTTTATCAGCAGAAATGAACTCGGTTTTCATATTGGTTTTATTAGCAATTCATTGGAAAGAATGAACTCGGTTTTCATATTGATTTTATTAACAGTTCATTGGAAAGAATGGACTTGGTTTTCATATTGGCTTTATTAGCAGTTCATCGTAAAGAATGAATTTTGTTTTCATATTGGTTTTATAAGCAGTTCATTGAGAAACGAATTTAAACCCTAAACAATATACTGCAAGGGAGTACTTTAGATTCGAGAGATCAATCTGTACAAGTCCGGCCTAAACCAAGAAATGGTCGTTCCATACTTGTATCGGTCACAAAGTGGAAGAAATGGCCGTTCCAGACTGCAAGGTGTCGTTCTCCCTATTGGCGGCTTATTTCTTGGTTCTCTGTACACACACTTGGATCAGATGGTTGCGGACATGTGCGCTTCAAATGGCTACATGAAAGTGGATTCGTATATTCATGCCGCCTTTCTCCAAGCGTGGTTGTGGGAGCACTTCGAAAGGTATGCTACAAAACTGTTGGTCGTATTTCCCGAGTCTTGGAGTGGCTGTAGGATACTGCGTTGGTCGAATAGGCGCCCAAAGATTGGTTCAAATCTGGTTGGATTTCTTGACAACTCGCACATGATTAATTTTCGTCCATGGGCTCCGGTGCATGCGTCCATAACTCATATCAGTACCTTTTCTCCTGCTCCGAGCATATCTTTGTCTTCTGATAAATAAGATATGAGTGTTGAAGAGATGATGTTCATGCGAAGATGCACGCCCGGTCATGTGACGTCTTTCTTTTGAGGATCTTGCAAAGCAGTATCTTACAATATCGATAGGGAGGCTCGGCATATGGGTTTTGACCAAGGGGTCCCACTCATTCGTCAGCCGGTTGTTCCATAAGTTCCGATGCCAACTGTTCTCGATGCTAGTGTTCTTGTGCCGGGTAAAAGTCTGTCTTTTCTTCTTGCGGAACAAAATCCATCAAAACCCTCCAAATATAACATATTTTGGCAGGATGAGTTTCTCGTTATCCATGGATTCGTGAATGATGTGGTAGAAAACCGTCACGGTAAGCCTTCTCCTACGGTTTTAGCGGAGCATCCACTGCTGAGGGATCCTTCTTCGCCCAAGCGAAAGTCCTCTAGCCCGGATGCGGACAGTCCCCAAGCGAAGGAGCGAAGGTCTAAAAGCCATTCAGGTGGTTTTCACTCGGGTTCGACGACTCTTCCAACTTTTAGATCTTCCAATATGCGAGTACGTATGATTTTCTTCCTGATTTAATTGGATTATGTATATCTTCGTCTTATTTCTAAGCGTCTTTCCTTTCGTCTTGCCCAGGGTCTCAGCAGTGTGAATGCCTTTACCAAACTTGCACGTAGTCAGAAGACATCGCCTCTTGAGACGGAAGGCGGCGATGATGAACCTACCCATGGTGAAGGGGGATCCGAGAAGGAAGAAAGTTCGGATTCCAGCGACGATGAGGATAGTTTTACTGGTAGCAGCGTTGAATCTTCCTCCAGCGAGTCCGAAAGTGAATCGGTGAGCCTTCCATGTTCTTTCTTTCCGCTTCCTCTCTCCCCTTCCTCTTTTTTTTTTTTTTTTTTTTTTTTTTGAGTAAAACCAAATCTTGATATCCCAGGAGGAAACCATTCCCAGGGATGGCCTTGAAATAGAAACCCGCCACAGTGAAGACGTAGCCATACCTCCAATTGCGGTGCCGCCTAGTAACTTGGACATTGAAGTTCATCATCCTGAAGACATTTCCACGACTCAAGTGGTGGAGAGTACTCCAGAGGCTGATGGTGCAATTATAGTTAGGGTTCCATTGCCGGTTGCTGATTCAGTTACGGGGGGCCTCCTTCGCTCCTCCACACCTGGTTCCTTATCCAGATCATGTGCTGATCGGGGGCTTTAGTGTGCCGGCCAAGTATGTGGCACTATACACTAAGATATGGGAAAGATACAGACATATCGCCACGACCAAGAAAATTACTAGTCGATTTGCGTTGGTTAAGCGGGTAGAGGAAGCTTTGTCTTCGATTGACGACATGTGCAACGTGACCGGTCATACTGTTTCTGAGGATGTAATCTCGAGATGGAGGTTCCATTGTGATATGTGTGTAAACTTCGAATTCAATGTTCCTTGGTTCATTGAAGGTTTTTCTGAGGTCGAAAAGTTGTTGGTCGAAACAGTCGAAGGTCCTTCTGCGGATATGGTGAAGAAGCAGGAAGCGGAAGTCGAGAAATTGTCCAGGAAGCTGAAGTTGAAAAGGGCGGCTCTCCAAAGAACGAATGAGGCTCTTGCTAAGAAGAGCAAGCCATTGTTGAAAAACTTTCCTTGAATGCATTTCTATCTTCTGAACTTCTTATTTTTAAGTTTTTTTTTTTTGAAAGGCAAATGAAACGCCTAGTTTATGGTTTTGATTTCTTGGATTTCTTGGTTTGATAGACAAATGTTACCTTGAGGGTTTTGGATTATTCTTTTGGAATGAATTGTTTTGGAATGGATTATTTTGGAATGGATTGTTTTGGGAACGACGCTGTCTTGGTTACGATTGCAAGTGATGCAAACATCCCAGGAAAATCATGGAACCGTGTGTTGATAGATGACATGGGGTGAAACATAACATGGCTATCGGTTTTATCATTCTTGTGAAAACTTGAAATAGCAAACCATGTATCTTTTCTAGGTAAGACTTACTCGGTTTTTCAGGTCTCCTGATGAAAAGAGAACCTTCCTGGTGTAAGACCGAGTTTTATGGGAACCACCGCCGTGATTGTGGAAAGTCCCCAGTAATAGGGTTTTTTTATTTGTTGTTGTAGTAGTAGGTTGTCTTTCACTCGGACGTTGTTGAGATTTAATTAAAAAGTTTAACGAAAATAATAAAAGAGAGAGTTACTGGGTCTAGTACTCCACCGAATTCATATCAATAGGTTCAATTATTTATTCTTCAACAATTATAGCTCAATAAATAAAACAACAAGGACTCTTATTTTTGCCAAGGTAGATTCTCCAAACATTAGTTATAAATCGTAAGCATGGGACATCAAACATCTAAGCAAGCATGACCCATCTAATAAAATGATAACTAATTTTTTCAAATCATAATTCTATTTTAATTAGTTCAAAAGTCAAATAGAAAATAAAATAAAATAAATTCACCCATGTATGAAATTCGGCTTCCTCTATCGACCCAGTGTAGGGGTCTAGCTTCTCATGATGAAAACACACTCAAAAAGATAACTCGTAGCTCAAATGGTGTTTTATTGGAAAAATATTAGAAAACAGAGATTTGCAATGGTACAAGGGTGTTGCAATGAACTGTTACAAAGAACGATAAATGGAACATGCCACTGTCACTGTAGCAAATACAACGCCTTAGTCTGTGTCGTTGTCACTATTGATGAACGACGGTTATTCGGCGTCTTATGTTCTTCGTTCTCTCCTTCAATGGTAGCAGCAGAGACAAGCTCTGAAACTTCCTGTTCTACGCTCTGTTTCCTCCCCTAACTCTCCATATGCCTTCTCTGACTCCATATCACTCTTTATATACACCGCTGCACCAAGAATATCCCCTAATCAATCCCAAAATATCTGTAATAAGTATAATTTATTTTCACGGGATTATTTCCTGTTATTGATTCTTCACGATCCGCAATTTGTTTCCCAGTGTTTTCCTGCATTCTCCACACTCATACATTTTTTAGAAGCAATCAAACTCTATGCAACTTCCAAAGATAGCCAAAAAAGTCCGAATATATTTCTCACTCCTTTGTTTTATCGAGTTTGAAAAGAAAGTAATCTTTATGCTTATTATGACTTTCCCAGACTTTCCAAACTCCTCTTTATTTGATAGACCAAATCTTGGGAGAATATCTTCACGTAATATCCAAGTATAACATCAAATCCTCAAGTATTTTTTTCTTAACTGTTGCATGAGATAAATAAGGAAACTTCCCTTTTTTTGTTCCAACCGAAGAATAATCCCATAAATTTCGAATCTAGAGCAATTAACACCTTCTCTTGATCGTGACGGCTCATTCTCAAACGAACACAACAAGAAAATCTCACTAAATCCTCTTGAGTTTAATGAGGAAAATTCTTCCATCCACGTACTCCCTTGTTTTCTTCTCTCCGACGATATAGCCAAATTTAATCTGTTTTAACGGACATACCATCCCTGTTTAATCAAAACAGGACATCCTATGCCAATTCTAGCTATTTAATCTCCTTCAAAGCCGTCTATAATTCGATTTAGAAACTCCGCAGGTGATAACTCTTTTTCCCGCCATTTTTCAAATTCGAAAGGAAGAAGATGACCTCCCCCTTATCATGTACGGGTGTCCCTTTAGCACTTGCCTTATGGGGTGTAAATAGTAAGGAAGGTGTCCCTTATCCGCTGAGGTGTTCCTTAGTAATTTAGGTGTCCCTTAACCAACATCGAGAGTACGAATAACATGTGTCCTCCGGGGTACAAAAACCACTTTTCGAGCAACTTTCTCCATAAGAGCTTATTTCACAAAAACACATACAAATAAGTTTATTCTCCCTTATAAAGCATAGCATGAACAACTTAGCCTAGATAAAGAGCGGTCAGGATGCATTCTGGGGAAAGCTAAATCCATGGTTGTGGTTTGCTCTAATTATGATTAATCATTATGAGTGTTTTATTAATTAGTGTCTCATTAATCTCTCATAATTAATTACTAGATTTTCATTATTAAATGTCCTCTTAATTAATCTAATAAATGTGTATTTTTTATAATTATCACTACTTACTTCTTCCACTAAAATTAATCATTATGACTGTTTTATTAATTAGTGTCTCATTAATCTCTCATAATTAATTACTAGATTTTCATTATTAAATGTCCTCTTAATTAATCTAATAAATGTGTATTTTTTATAATTATCACTACTTACTTCTTCCACTAAAATTAATCATTATGACTGTTTTATTAATTAGTGTCTCATTAATCTCCCATAATGAATAATTTACTTATATTTTCATCATTAAGTGTCCTCTTAATAAATATGTATTTTACATCATTATTGCATTAGTAACTTTTTGTAATGAATATTTTAATAATCACCCACTATAAATGTCTTATAATTATCTTAATAGATATGCTTTCATTAAATTTTTTATTATTTTCTCATTAGAAACTTTTCATTGTAAATACTTTCATTAAATAAATAATAAATTTGCTAAATCCATGACAACTTAGCCTAGATAAAGAGCGGTCAGAATTCATTCTTGGAAAAGCTAAATCCATGGATATGGGTGTTTCCACAAGTGATGTCTTGGATCGAAAGTTAAAATAAGTCCAACGGTCTAAATTTCTCATAATGTCATTAATTATCCAAATAAATATCTCATAATAAATTTGTTTATTAATTTCTCATTGTGCTATTAATCATCCAAATAAATAGATAACTATATATGTATGTATATATTAATAAATAATAAATTTGCTAATTATTAAACATATCAATGAAAATTTATGGTGGTTGTGCTCATGGGGGTGTTGGCGGTAGTGGTGGTGATGTTAGTGGGGGGGTGGAGGAGGCGATAACGATACTTAGTGGTGGTAGAAGACTGAGCCGTAACCAACCCATGAAAAGGATAGGTGGTTGCCTACGTACCATGGTGGGCATGTTAAATTTACACATCTATTTTTTTTATATAATGTATGCGCTAAAACTACCATTTTTACCATCTTGCTCACCCTGATTTTTTATTACTTTTCATAATTAAATTCCTAGCTCCGCCCCTGGCAGAAGAAATGATGATAATGGGTGGTTCAATGATTGTGTGCGTTTGTGAGCAATAGTTAGAATGTTAATTATCTGTCATTATGGAACAAGCAACGTTATATTGAGGAAGTTGTATGGTTGATCGTTTACAGTGTTTAAATAAACTCGGTTTCGATACAAAATAAAACATGACGATTAGAAAAGAACCTTGCACGATTTTCACTTTATATAGTAACAAGAAATGAACGACACATGTCAAAATTAACACACACGTACACACAATTTTACTTACTATCAAGCATGTGTCTTCACTATTTGGACAAAGTCATGCATTTCAGATTTGTTTAGAGGCGATAAATCTATTGTTGTGATTGTCCGCATAAACTCTTATAACAGACTTATATGATTAAAAGTTCCAAGCATATACAATAGTCTTAATTTGTTTATGTTAATTTCTCTTAAAAATTATTATATTAATTTTTGTTAATAAATATCTCATTAACTATCATAATTAACACTACACGAAATCATTGTTTTTGTAACGTGACGTTACTAAATATTTATTGTAGCGTCAAAAAAAAATCGTTGAAAATACGTCGTTATTATTAGTGTTATAATAATTTATCTACAGTTAACACAGTTACAAAAATAATTAACTAAGCAACGACTATATTTATGCGTTGTAGAAAATGGACGGTTGTCAAACTTATAGATGAAGAATACAAATAGAATAGAAATATGTCCGAGAAACTAAGAAAAAAATCATTGCCCACAACTCTAATTTCATCGTACTTTTTTTAGTAGCTGAGTTGTTTTATAAAGAACGCGCAATTGGGGGATATCAAAACTAATTGGGGGATATAGGTACATGACAAAATAGGGATCCAAATAGCAAAGTTGGGTCACCCCTTATGCAATTATTTTTTTAATTCCTAATCTAGCCCTCACTAATCATGTTTAGTGGTTAATAATAATTAGTAAAAATCTTAAGTATTTGGGGGATAGATTAGTGTGTATTTTTATTAGAATTTGTGTGAGTGAGGTGAGAGTAGGAGGAAAAAAATATTTGAGAGGGAATTTTTTTGTGAAAATGGAGGATGATTGTGAAGAGAGAATTCTTTGCTAAGAGATTGAAAATTTGATTATTTTTTTCTTTGAATCCACCATTGTTGCAGTTGAAAAAGCTCGGTGCCGGCATGGT
The DNA here is from genome assembly GCA_023531295.1 of Papaver armeniacum. Taxonomy (NCBI): domain Eukaryota; kingdom Viridiplantae; phylum Streptophyta; class Magnoliopsida; order Ranunculales; family Papaveraceae; genus Papaver; species Papaver armeniacum. The sequence continues at coordinate 33,779 of JAJJWW010004171.1, forward strand.
ATTCAACCAAAAAACCATGCCGGCATTTGCTGGAAATTTTCATAAATTGTTTGCCACTATCCGGGGGGGTTCGGGGAACAAATTTTTTTTTGTTTTGATCTTCAAAACCTATTTTTTTTGTTCTAATCAGTCCTTCCGGCACAGTTATCTAATTTTCGAGCATGCCGGCACTGCTTCCGGCATAGTATGCTGCTTAAACTTCTATGCCGGCACATGATGAAAAGTATCCAGAAAATTGATTTTTTTTTCACTTGACTACCGGCATGGATATATTTATATCGAGCATGCCGGAACTCAATACCGGCGTGGTCTTCATCCTAAATAACCATGCCGGAACTCAGTACTGGCGTGGTCTTCATCCTAAATAACCATGTCGGTACCGAGGAACCCAGTATCGGCATGGTATTCATCCTAAATAACCATGCCGGAACTCAGTACGGGCGTGGTCTTCATCATAAATAACTATGCCGGCACTCAGTACCGGCATGGTCTTTATCACTACCGGCGTGGTCTTCATCCCTACCGAATGTAAAAAAAAAAAAATCAAAGTGAGGAGCCGGCAGAGAAGGAGAATGGAATTTGAAAGGAAGTGAGAAATGTTTCGAATTTAAAGGGGAGTAGGGTATTTTTTATGTTTGATTTAGCTTTTATTGTTTAAAGGGTAGTTTCGTATTTTTGCCCCCCAAAAACACCCCTTAGCAGGAACTATTGGTTGGGGGAAGTAATTCATATCCCCCAATTAGTTTTGATATCCCCTAATTGTGGGTTCTTTTTAAAGCCATCCCAGTCTAGACAAAAAGGGAGAAAGAGAAGAAATATGAGATGCAATCATACAAATTCAAACAAATGACATAGAAATGAAATATGTAAAGTAGAAAAATTTACATTTATTTTTATTTTTTGAAATTTATTCTTGGGAAAGCTAAATCTACGGCTGTAAAATTTCCAGTTTAATTAATTTTCAATAATAAATATTCTATTGATATATTTCATAATAAATGTTTCTTTATTTAATTAAATAAATATATATTCATTAATATAATGCATAATAAATTTATTTTATATTAAACAATAGGCGTTAATGGTGGTTGTGATAGTGGGCGGGGGTGGTGGATCGATGGTGGGGATAATGGTGGTGGGTGTTAGTGAGAATGGTGGAGTGATGACGTTAATGATGGTGGCGGTGGAAGAAGTAGTGGTAGTGGGATGAGAAAGGTGTCATAAGGTAGATAAATTATTTAGTTATATTTGGTTTAATTTTTTTAATTTGATGTTAGTTTTTAATTTTTTTTCTTTTATTTTTTAATTTTTTTTTTTAAATTAAAATAAATACTAAATGCCAAATTTTTCTAAGAAGAAGATAGATCAATAGCTGTGGTTTTAAGATTTTTCGGGTCGGGGCAGGAAAGAAGATGAAACCTATTAAAAAAAATTGACCACTACAAGGCTACACACGAATCAATTGTAATTGATTTAGTTTCTCATATCTCTCTATATTCTCATTTTCTGTCATGATTTTTGTTTCTGCCAGTTCTGTCATGAAAAATATATTTTTCATGTGATTATGCATGCTTGAGAAATAGTTGGTAATATGTAAAGAGATAAGAAACGAAAAACTTTAGAAAAATGAATAAACACAAATCTATGTAAATTTGGAAATTTTTATCACCAAAGGCAGAAAAATAATTCATGAAGCTAACATATTTTGTAAGATTAATCTGATTGATATTGAAGTAATTTTGTGTTTTCAATTTTGTTACAAATTGGTGAAGCGACTTTTGATGATTTATTTCTTTTTGAAGTAAGGACACTACATTGTTTTGAAGAAGAGAATGAAGTAGTGTTCTACTACCCATAGGCCTGTAGGATTTTGAGGAATTGGTTAACGATTAAATGTGATTGTCCTAAAGGATTATATAACATACAAACATAATATTAAAAGATTTGTGGCTAAGGACATGTTTATTAACCAACACCTCAAAAACAGTTAGACTTGGATCGACTAGATCCATTATATGCAAACAATTATGATATGTATGAATTGATGGATATAATTGAAATACATATCAATTCCCATGCCGTTACGGCACGGGCTAAGCCCTAGTTAGTGATAAAATGAGTCCCAGCTAATGTATTTATGGGTGAAAATACGTCGCACTTTCGTGCTCATCAAATTCCCCCACACTTACATTTTTGCTAGTCCTCGAGCAAAACAGAAAATTGATCCGCTACACAGCTGGTCATATAATAAAAGAGAGTTAGACCCGCTACACAACTGGTCATGACAAATGCCATACATAAGACGCGACAATTTTTTTTTTTTTTTTTTTAGAGACCCGCTACACAGCTGGTCATAACATGCAAGGAAAAAGTAAAGACCCGCTACACAGCTGGTCATAACCCTAACAATCATTATTTTATTTTTTTAAAGACCCGTTACACAGCTGGTCATAATAAGAAAATACATAAAAATAGACCCGCTACATAGCTGGTCATAAGCTTAACAACTATAATAATAATATATATTTTTTTTAGACCCGCTACACAGTTGGTCATAATATTTATATTTATATTATCTTTTTAGACCCGCTCAAGAGCTGGTCACGATACGCAAAAAAATTCTGAAAAAGAATAAAAGAAAAGTTAATACCCACTCCCCCACACTTAAATATTACATTGTCCTCAATGTAATTGAGTCATCCAACGTAAAAATTAAGATGGGAAATTAAAAAAAAAAAAAAAAAAAAAAAAAAAATTATACCTACTGGAATGTACAAAAACGGATCCCCATACACTAATAACCTGAAAACTTGGGGATCGACCCAAAATACAATATTTACAAACGACAGTTTCACAATTATTTTATGAAAAAATGGGGACACTGAAACTGTCAGAAAACAAAATTTACCCCTAAACCAAGTTTTTACTGCACATGGAAGTGCGTAAAGAACAAAATATGGGGATTCTATTGAGACTGAGAAATTTTCAACTGGCTCATGCACAGTATTAGAAATAGGCAAATCCTCTGGGTACTTAGATGCAAAGTAATCCAACAACACTTTAGAAGAACACAATTCTAACCCTAAATTTGGCAACTTTTGGAAGTCTAGGGGTCTAGAAACAACCTCTAAGTCGGGTGAATGATCTTGTGAGGTAGATTCTTCTATGGAATTAGGCGAATCATCCACACAATCATCCACATGGTCATCTATATGTTCTGTTTGGAACAGAGAGTCACTACAAGACTGATCATCATCATCATCATCATTAAATAATCTTTGGCATTCTAGAATTCTCAATCTTTTGTTCCAAACTAGGTGGTGTGTGTTTGTAATACTTCTCATATATAGTTTGATGTGATTCTTCACTTACCTCATGTGGAGCAGAAACTCCATACCATTGCCTACGCATATATTCAGCAAGCGTCATCTCAGATGAGGTTTCCGGATAATTTGACTTTCTACGCATATATTCCGCCAGCGTCATCGTAGGTGACGTCTCCTCAGAAGAAGTCATCATCCTCAAAAAGTCCTGAAAAGAAATACAAAAAGAACACACATAAAAAGGAAAAAAAAAATCTAAAATGAAAAGAAAATACTGTACAAAATAAAAATAAAAATAAACCTATAAATTAATCAAAAAAAAGTCCGCGTCGGCGGCGCCAAAATTAATAGGGTTTTTTTATTTGTTGTTGTAGTAATAGGTTGTCGTTCACTCGGACGTTGTTGAGATTAAATTAAAAGGTTTAATGAAAATAATAAAAGAGAGAGTTATTGGGTCTAGGATTCCACCGAATTCATATCAATAGGTTCAATTATTTATTCTTCAACAATTATAGCTCAATAAATAAAACAACAAGGACTCTTATTTTTGCCAAGGTAGATTCTCCAAACATTAGTTATAAATCGTAAGCATGGGACATCAAACATCTAAGCAAGCATGACCCATCTAATAAAATGATAACTAATTTTTTCAAATCATAATTCTATTTTAATTAGTGAAAAAGTCAAATAGAAAATAAAATAAATTCACCCATGTATGAAGTTCGGCTTCCTCCATCGACCCAGTGTAGGGGTCTAGCTTCTCATGATGAAAACACACTCAAAAAGATAACTCGTAGCTCAAATGGTGTTTTATTGGAAAAATGTTAGAAAACAGAGATTTGCAATGGTACAAGGGTGTTGCAATGAACTGTTTACAAAGAACGATAAATGGAAAATGCCATTGTCACTGTAGCAAATACAACGCCTTAGTTTGTGTCGTTGTCACTATTGATGAACGACGGTTATTCGGCGTCTTATGTTCTTCGTTCTCTCCTTCAATGGTAGCAGCAGAGACAAGCTCTGCAACTTCCTGTTCTACGCTCTGTTTCCTCCCCTAACTCTCCATATGCCTTCTCTGACTCCATATCACTCTTTATATACACCGCTGCACCAAGAATATCCCCTAATCAATCCCAAAATATCTGTAATAAGTAAAATTTATTTTCACGAGATTATTTCCTATTATTGATTCTTCACGCGTCTGCAACTGCTTCCCCCATGTTTTCCTGCATTCTCTACACTCATACATTTTTAGAAGCAATCAAACTTGTAGGAACAGAATATCGCGACAGTAATACTTCGCGAGATTAATAAACGACTGCGTCGCGAAGGAGTCGCATGAAGGTAAATAAATGACGTAATAGATGACGACAGTCAGAACATGAGGAAAGTGTGAAAACTTGGCGAGATTTAGGAGTGTCACGAGGACAAACAGTTGTACATTCGCGAGGATTCGCGGGTCATTTCCGAAAATAAAGGATGTTTAGTCATGTCATCCACCATGTAATGCCCTATATAAAGGGTTGAGTAAGTCTGTTGTGGAGAGATCATTTTCGAATTGTTAAGCAAGTCATTAGGAGAGAGAAAACAGAGAGTAATTGTAATTACTTTGGCTTTGTTCTAATTGTATTTGTAAACATTTCAAGAAAAATAATCAATAAAGTACAAAGTTTATCATCTTTCAGAGAGTTAATTACATTGAATCCAGTGAGGGGTGTATTGTAGGATTTCCTGCAACTACATATGCGCTAGAAACAGGGAGAATTTGAAGTAAGAAAAGAGAAATTTGATACAATTTTTAACAATTTACCATAAGAAAGGAATGGCTAGAAAGAGAAATGTATCAGAAGGACCAACAATCGTGAGAAGAAGTGGGAGACTTGCCGGTGAAAGGAGAAATGAAAGAGGAGAATCATCAAGGATGAACATAAGAAATGATGAAGAAAATCAAATTCAATCGCCAATTCAACCGATTGCAAACACAACTACAGATTATGACAGAGTAAGTGTACACACATGGAGATCAGATTCTATGGAGGAAAGAGAGGAAGAGCAACAATAGATAAATAATGGACGAGAAGATAGAAATCGAGAAGAGATGGGAGAAACAATTCGTGGAAATGAAGAAGTCGCAGCATTAGAAACATTAAGACAAACAATGTATGAGGAAAGGCGGTTAGAAGCAGAGGAACGTGCAAATTTAACAAGGCAAAATCATGAGTTGAGAATGGAAAATCTGAGATTGCAAAATAGAAGATCGAGAAGTAGTAACAGATCAAGATCAAGATCGGTCAGAGAAGATAGGAGGAAAACATTACCTGCAGAAACTGTTAATGAAGAAAATTTGGAAAGAGAACCAAATCTTGATGAAGGATGTCGCGAGAGAAGAGAAATAGAAGGAGATCGTTATGTTCCACGACCTGAGACTGTACAAAGTAGCCAAAATAATGGAAATCAAGGAGATAGGCAACCTCAAGAGCAGAATAATCCAACTGATGAGGAAAATCGGATAGAAGGAAGAAGAATATTGCATGGGAGAGAGGCACGAAGGAAACAAAAGGAGATCGAAAATGACATTGAAAAACACTATGTTGAGCAGGCACGCTTAGCTTGCGAAAGAGAAAGATTGAGGGCAGAAGTAGAAGAACGTGAATTTGAAGAGGCAATTCGGCAGAATAATCTTGACAACCGAGAAAGAAGGCGTGAGCAGAATCGCAACAATGGAAATATAAATGAAGAATATGAAAGAATGCAAAGGAGAGTCGATAGACAACCGAGAAGAGAGGTCAATAGATACAATGGTGTACAAATTCGCGAAAGAGATGAGGGAGAAAGCCGCAGAGAAAGGAGAGAAGAAAGTGATGAACCAAAAAATATAAGTAGACATGAGCGCAGAAGAAGAGAGGTGGAATTAAAGAGACCAATAGATTCAAATTCTGAGGCAAATGAACAAATCTTAAGAGAATTGGCAGAGATGAGAGGAATATTGAACAGCAGAAGAGAAGGAGGAAGAAGACAATTAGACGAAGCAATCGCAGAAGCTGCGAAGAATCCCTTTACATTAGAGGTGCAGTTAGGAGGAATACCCCCAAAATGTAACTTGCCAGCACTAACCAGCATTTTTGATGGGACAACTTGTGCGATACAACACATCAAGGCGTATGTAAGATGTATGTTACAATGGGAGAATCACGATGCCATATTGTGTAAATACTTTGCATCAAGCTTGACTGGAGAAGCGTTGAAGTGGTTTGAGGGTTTACCAAGAAATACTATCACGTAATTTAACCATTTGCAAGCTATATTTTTAGGGGCGTATATAAGTAATAACTCCTCGCGACCAGGAATTGAAGATGTATTCGGGTTGAAACAAAGAGTTGGTGAAAGCTTGAGACATCTAACTGTCATATGGAAGACAATGTGCAGCGAGATGGCCGGAAGAGTAGATGAAAGATACCTCATACTGTCATTTATAAATGCTATGTTCGCAACCAATCTATTGTATGTTCAGGTTTTTAGAGTCAAGAATACGATTACAATGACTGAATTATGAGAACTCCAGGAAGAATATATTGCTTTAGAAGAAAGACAGAACGAGATGGAATCTTACCCAGTGGCGAACACAAATTCTAGTATCGCGAATGGAAGTTTATTGCCTCAACTTGTCCACACCGTGGCGAGCACATCGCAAGGTCAACAAGAAAGAAAGGCAGTGGATATAGAACCAAAGTTAGTAGCAATGGGAAGTCGAGATCAGGAGGAATTTGAGAAAGAAAGGAACTACTACAATCGTGGTGGGAATAATAAGATCCAAAGGCTAGATCATCCGCAGGAAACTTACGGAGGTCGAAGGCAGAATAATAATTATCATGGAGGACAGCGAAGTCACAGAGAAATGTGGGAGGAAATTAAAATGCCGCCATTGAATGCCAGTGTGGAGAAGATATGGGAAGCAATACTCTTGATGGAAAACATACCTGCACCATGGAATGTGGGAAGTGAACCACCGCCTGGAGATAGGAGTCACGAGTTCTGTTCTTACCACCGCTTTCACGGGCATCTAACAAATGACTGCAGAAACATTAAGAGAATTATCCTGAGAATGATTGACCAAGGGAAGCTGAATCACTTTTTAAAAGAAGAAGAGAAAGCTCAACATTTACCGCCACCACCAGCAAAAGGAAAAGGAACATTTGTTATAGAAGTGGGGGCGAAGGCTAAAAATTTGTTTTGCAACTCCATTGTACATTCATACCGCACAATTGAGGATTTTCATGACAGTGTACTTAGTAGAGTTTTTGCGAGGGATGCTGATGATAAAGAAGTGATGAGTGTTGCGAAGACATCGCAGTTAAAAGAGTGGCAACTGCAAATTATTTCTTTCTCGGCTGAAGAAGTACCCAAAGGAAGAGAAACATATGATAGCCCATTGGTTGTAAAGCTGGAGATTAATCCAAAACCTATTGATGGCGAAGATGATGAAGCGGAAAATTGTTGGGAAATTAATAGAATATTGATTGATACTGGCAGTTCAGTCAACATTCTTTTCTACCATACTTATAAAACTATGGGAGGAAAAGATGAAGACTTGATTCCTTCAACATATAAAATATATGGTTTCAATGGTACCGCAAACAAGCCTAAAGGAGAAGTGCACATGAGGATACCTTTGCAGGGGTTATCAACTGATATTTTGTTCTGTGTGGTTGATGTGGAATCTCCTTACAATGCATTAATTGGAAGGCCGTGGCTACATGAAATTCTGGGTGTAGCATCAACATACCATCAGCGTATAAAGTTTCCGCATCCTAGTTGTGTTGGAATTATAGAAGGAGATTGGATGGAGGGGCAAAAATGTTATGAGGTTGATGTAGAGAGCTGCGAGGAAAGAACGGCAAAAAAGAAAGGCTGGAAGAAGAATGTAAAGGATGAGCGGAGAAAAGAAAGGCTAATGGTGGATACCATAGAAACAAAGGAAGAAGAGATGCGGCGAGGTGAATACGCAAAAACAATTGAACATCATGATGAAAAGGAGACATTGAAAAGTTTGACTGACACAGAGGCAGAAGGAAGTAGGAATAAAAGGTGTAAAAAATGAATAATTGCAAGAAAGGATAACAATTTAGTGGTGAAAGCATGATAAGGATAAGAAGCAGAGATGATGGTTGCAGAAAAGTTGTGCGAGAATCTCGCCATGAAGAATGTATAAAACTCTATTGAATGATTGAAATGAGATTGTGCGATAGCTTCGCAGACAAATTAACAAAAGACAAAAATGAATGATTGAATATATTGATAAAATGAATGAGTGAGTGAATGGGACGAACCTTTATGGCGTACACCCTAGTTCGCGAATGATATTTCGTAAGAGGCAAATGTAAGACCTAAAGTACGTCATATAAGGGGGTATCTCTTGACATGGCTCAGGGAAAAGGTTACACCGCTCCTGGAACTTGAGTCATGGAGATTTGGGGCCCATGAAAGCCTATCCGGAAGAGGTACCTTGGATTCCCAACTATATATATAAGGTTATACCCTGGTGTTGATGGTGGTTTTTAGATAAGGGGTAAAATCGTAAAACCCCATGACCTAGTGTTACCCGCAACACATTAACTAAGAGCATTTAACTCAGGTGTAAATAATTAATAGGGTATTTTTCAAAATACCAGATTAGGGTTTTCAACACGTAACCCTAATTCCAAAACCAAGCCGCATATCACGCACCATGGCAACAATGCCAAACCAAGCCGCATCTGCGCACCATGGAAACAATGCCAAACCAAGCCGCATACTGCGCACCATGGCAACAATGCCAAACCAAGCCGCATACTGCGCACCATGGCAACAATGCCAAATCAAGCCGCACCCTGCGCACCATGGCAACAATGCCAAACCAAGCCGCATACTGCGCACCATGGCAACAATGCCAAACCAAGCCGCACCCTGCGCACCATGGCAACAACGCCAAATTCCAAGCCGCTATGCCTTTGGCCCACGCCAAACATAGCGCCCTAGTGTTGCAAGACTTGCAACTAGGTCAACATGGACGCACGTGCCATTGGCACATGCCAACACGTGCCGCAAGCCATATTTCCGAGCCGCTATGCCTTTGGCCCACGCCAAACATAGCGCCCTAGGTTTGCAAGACTTGCAACTAGGTCAACATGGCCGCACGTGCCATTGGCACATGCCAACACGTGCCGCAAGCCATATTTCTAAGCCGCTATGCCTTTGGCCCACGCCAAACATAGCGCCCTAGGTTTGCAAGACTTGCAACTAGGTCAACATGGCCGCACGTGCCATTGGCACATGCCAACACGTGCCGCAAGCCATATTTCTAAGCCGCTATGCCTTGGGCCCACGCCAAACATAGCGCCCTAGGTTTGCAAGACTTGCACTAGGTCAACATGGCCGCACGTGCCATTGGCACATGCCAACACGTGCCGCAAGCCATATTTCTAAGCCGCTATGCCTTTGGCCCACGCCAAACATAGCGCCCTAGGTTTGCAAGACTTGCAACTAGGTCAACATGGCCGCACATGCCAAACACACACGCTGGTAGCCTAACTTGCAAACCGTGCAACCTACCACCAAGGCATTCCGCACATGCCATTGGCACATGCCAAACACACACGCTGGTAGCCTAACTTGCAAACCGTGCAACCTACCACCAAGGCATTCCGCACATGCCAAAACACACACGCTGGTAGCCTAACTTGCAAACCGTGCAACCTACCACCAAGGCATTCCCGCACATGCCAAAACACACGCTGGTAGTAGCCTAACTTGCAAACCGTGCAACCTACCACCAAGGCATTCCGCACATGCCAAACACACACGCTGGTAGCCTAACTTGCAAACCGTGCAACCTACCACCAAGGCATTCCGCACATGCCATTGGCACATGCCAAAACACACATGCTGGTAACCTAACTTGCAAACCGTGCAACCTACCACCAAGGCATTCCGCACATGCCATTGGCACATGCCACACGCGCCACTAGCAGCCGCCACTTGCACTCAAGATGCAACCAACACTCGAGACATCGACACAAACTGGGGGATGCTTCTTTAGGGTTTTGGTTTGGCGGTCACAAAGATGCGGCGACACTACGCTCACATTCGTAAAGCGTGAAAAGGAATAAAGCGGTCAAATAAAAGAGGAAATAATGGTGAAAAACGTTTTCACCCATTAAACCATGCGGTTACCACCTCCTCCCATTATTTCACCCTTTACTCTCTTCCTTCATGAGGCCAGGGGTACGTTTCAATCTCGACTTGTATAAATAGGTCTTACCTATTTCCACCAGACAACAAGTCTCGGTCAGGAGAAATATACTACACTTACACTCTCAGACAGGAAACTTTGCAAGCTCTCCCAAAAGCTTCCATCTCTTGCAAGCTTCCTAAGCTTTCACTTTATGATACAAGTCGAGATACTACTCTCCTCAACACCTTTCTTTGCTTCCCTCCCCAAATCAACCCTTCTCCTCTACTTTGTGACCGAAGCAAGTCTGGAACGGCCATTTCTTGGTTTAGGCCGGACTTGTACAGATCGATCTCTCGAACCTATAAAGTGCTCACGTGAAAGCACATTTGTTTAGGGTTTGAATGGTTTCTCACTCACCCACCGAAATTACCGAAATCAGCGAAACGATTTTCACCCATAAACAATTGGCGACCACGGCGGGAGGATTGATCTATCGGCTACAATGTCGGTGCCGATCTCGGTCTTCAACCCGGATGTCAAGATGGTAGGGGAAGGCGACTCAATCCGACTCAACCACTTTGGGCGACCCGGTTATCGGTTGTAAAAACTACATGAGGAAACCGGGGACTCGCGGAAGATGCTACCGGCCCGATTGGGGACTTCTTTGGCGATGTTACCAAGCAAAGCCGCCAAGAAAACCGCCTTTTACATGGAGAGGAGCGTGTTCGCAAAACCTATGAAGTGAGTACATTCCGACTGGGCAAGATATACGATCTATTTTTAGGTTCTTAGTAAAACCGTCATACTACTGAGTCTTGTGCCTATTGCTAGCACACACTTTCATAAAAGCAATATTCCTTTCCCAAAACATAATCAGAGTTATATTATCAAAACCATTCATCCCAGAAATAATCCAATACCCTAAAAGCTACCAGCTGTCTATCAAAGATCAAGTTTTGAACCAGACATCCAATATGTCTTTCGAAAAAAAAAAAAAAGAACCTAAATGAAAGTTTAACGAGAAACGTTCAAGGAAAATCGTCCAACAGAAGTCTGCTCTTCTTGGAAAAAGTCAACTTTGCGTCTTCGAGAGCCGCTCTCTTCATAGTCAACACCTTGGAAAGCTTTTCGAGTTCCATCTCCTGTCGGGCAATCTCTCGGGCGGAAAGGCTTTCGATTGTGCATCTTTCAACTTTTGGATCTCAGCAAGGCCTTCGACAAACCACGAAGTGTTGAACTCCTTTGCTAAGCACACGTCGCGATGGTGCTCCCGATCGGCAATAACGTCTTGAAACGGTGTGACCAGTCACCCCCACGCATATCCTCGATGGAAGATAAAGCCTCTTCCACACGCTTAACCAGCAAATCGACTAGTGACTTTATTGGTTGTAGCCATATGTTCGTGCTTCTCCCAGACCGGTGTACAACGCCTCATGCTTAGCCGGGCACGCTAAAGCCGCCAATCGGCACATGACCTGGATAAGGAACCAAGTACGGGGATCAAAATGGCGCCCGCAAGTGGCCTCACGACTTCAAAGGGTCTTCTTCCATGTCTACGGCAACAACCATCAGAGAATCATCCACCGTTTGAACCACGTCTGTGCCTGCAATTGGCTAACTCCCATCTCCAAGTCACCGGCGGTGGTCGCCAAAGGCAAGTTTTCGTGTGACTCCACCCCAGAATCGTCCTCCGAACCGGATTCCTCCTGCAAACTTGAATTAGACATTTTTCAAAAGAAGAAACAGAAGAAGAAGAAAGAAAAGGAACGCGAAACTCACCAAACCACTTCCCGAAACAGAACCAGTACCCCTGCTGCCGGAGGAATCACTCTCACTTGTTGAACCCTCTTCTCTCTCCGACTCATCATCGCTATGAGAAGGTTCAATACTGGCTGGAGTTCTTTGAAGAAATTGTCAGTCTCCGGCAACGTGCAAGAGCAAACAAAGCATTAACACTACCGAAGCCTCAAGGAAACAAGACACATATTCTCGGCCCGAAATTCGCGTGTTTTGAGACAAACCAATGAAGAGGCGACGCATACAGTTGTTGGAAGAACCGAAAGACACAAGAGCCGTGGGAGGATCTTGTGAAACCGTCCGAACCCGCCAGCACGATTCTTCGTTCTCCGTTCTTTGGCACTGGGACTTTCCGAATTGCTAGGCAACTTTCGCTTGGGATCTCTCAACATTGGATACTTCTTCAAAACTGCTGGGGAAGGTTTGCAACGAACGTTTTCCACCACGTTATTCACAAAATCTCGGATCATAGTAAACTCGTCGCACCAAAACTCATTATAGCCGAAGGTCGTTGAAGTTACTCTTCCCATTTGAAAGAAGGGAAGACGGATACCCGGCTCAAGGGCACTGGCTTCAAGGGCGACACGCAATGAATCCTTAGGGATCACCGGCCGGTAAACAAGAGGCACCCCTTGATCGAAACCCATGTGACGAGCAAAAGACGGTCAATATTATAAGCGGCTATCCGGAAAGACCCCACGAAGAAAGACGGTATATAACCGGCGAGCAGCTCTGAATGAACAGGTTTTCACCAACACTCAAATCGTCATCAGAAGACAAAGACGTGAGCGGAGAAGAAGCAAAGGTGTCAATTTGAGTCACTGACTTATGGACCGGCCCCTATGGGCGAAAATTGATTTCATGCAACTTATCAAGAAAACTAACCAAGCTCACGCCAACTCTTGGACGCCTGTTCACCCATCGCATTCCGAGAGCCACCCCAACTCACGGGAAGCGAAGGCGATGGTTTGGAGCATACTTCTCAAGTGCTCCTATAGCTGGACTTGCGTAAAAGCAACGTGCACATATGAATCCACTTTCATGAAACCATTGAAACTTGCATGTTCGCAACTAGGTGATCCAGATGCATACGGGAACCAAGGAACAGCTTGCCAATGGGAAGAACTTCACCCTTTGCCAACTTCACAACAATCTCTAACAACTCCGGTCTTATTCCTTTCTTGCCGAACCGTCATCAAAAATGTCTCTCGGACAACCAGAGAGCCAAAATGCCGCGACATGAAGATCACCGTTTCTCTGCAATCGGGCTCCAACTCGTCTAGGAAACCATTGAGATATCCACCAACCGTAAGGGCACCTTTCATCCTCTTTCCGGGCAGAATCCTTCGACTTCGCAATGGAGTCTTTCCGAGCAAAATCCCCCAACTTAGCGGCCGAGGTCATCCCGCATCTTCACCTCACTTTCGGATAATTGGATTCTAAGATTCCCGATTCTGGGAAGATTCAAGAAGAGAGCCACACTCTCCAAGGAGAAAGTTATCTCACCCCACCTACATATGATTGTATGGGTGTCCGAACACCATCCGGAGATGAAAGCAACTAAGCCCGGGATGTCCTTTCTAACTGGAGATTTATCGAAGTCTTGACGATGCATCAAGGACCCGTGCTCGAGTCAAGTTGGTATTTATACGCTCCTCGCTCACCATGAACTCAACCCATCTGTCAAAAGAATGCAATGGACTTTGACACATCCTCAAGTCAATGTTGGAAGAGGAATATACCCCTTTATGAAGACAACCGAATGGTGCTCTGGGCGAACCGAACGTGTCTTCTGTCATCCTCACCACCGGTTAGCAAAATCGGATTTAAACCGGGTGATTCTTCCGAGCTGGGGCGAGGGCTCTAGTGAAGAATTCATCATCTATGTTCTACTTTGAATTATGAGCATCCTTCGACGAAGTGAAATTTGATCTGTGTAACATCTTATCGATTCCTTTATAATAAATTGGTAATAAGATATCCGCGCAAAACAAACAGAAAGACGAAGTTATCTCACGACATATAGTCGCACCCAACTAAAAAAAAAAAAAAGGGGGGAGGGCGTATTCTTTCCGGCTCAAGACTATATAATGCCAGATTTTATTCAGGTTCAAGACTATATACGCAAGTATTTTAGTCGGGTTCAAGATTATATACATGTATTTTCTTCGGGTTCAAGACTATATACACATGATTTTCTTCGGGTTCGAGACTATATACGCGCATTCTATACGGTACAAGTGTGTCTACAGTATCCTTCTTCGGGTTCAAAATATATATTTTTTTTTTTATTTGGTCCAAAACTACGCGCGGGATACTTCTTTCAAGAAGCAAAATCATATATACAATATTTCATGCGGGTTCGAAGTCATATGAAACATATACAGTATTCTTCTTGGATTCATACGGGGTTCTCTACGGGCTCGAAATACACACGCAGTATTTTCTTCAGTGGTTCAAATATTTCTTTTCAGACCGAAAATTCATATATGTAATATTTCCCACGGGTTCAAACAATATATGCAGTATTCCCTTGTTTGCATACGTACTATATTTTCTACAAGAGGCATGCCAAGGAATCATATGCAAGGATTGTGGAAGCGCCTACTTTTAAGGTGTACACCTATATATAAAAAAAAAAGAGAGAGAAAGAAGAGTACTCGAAGACATACCTGGAAGCTGGTTTCTCTTTGCCGCTAGTATGAAAAGAGGAAAGAATAAAGCGCAGGATGGGGAGAAAAGGGATTTATATATATATATATATATATAGGCGTGAAAGACTTTGAAATAGGGAAGGATTTCCCTTTTTCACCAAAATCACGCATGTAAGAAACGGCCCACAAAGGGTGCGACTTCCCAATGCCTTCAAGTCACGCCCGTAAGCATGGTTTCAAGTTAGACCGCCACCAATTGCGACTTCCCAATGCCGCCCAAGTCACGCCGCAAGCATGGTTTCCAAGTTTGGACCGGCCCCACCAATTGCGACTTCTCAATGCCGCCCAAGTCACGCCTCGCAAGCATGGTTTCCAAGTTGGACCGGCCCCACCAATGCGCTCGACCTCCCAATACCGCCCAAGTCACGCCCGCAAGCACGCACGGCTTCTACACTTAGCGCCTGGTCCCCACCTGCCTAACACACTCGTTTCCCAACTCACGCTAACTTCCCAACGTCGCCTAAGCTCGCACGGCCCACCAATTGTGCCGGCCCTCCGCAAAACGACCGCAGGCAAGGATTCCAAATCCTATTTATAAAAGGTCGACGAGCCTCCTTCAATTTTCTTTACGGTTTTGTTAATAGTTTGTCACCATCTTATGCTTACCTCGCAACAAAGCCCCTGCTCCGAGCTGCGGGGGACTTAATGTTGATGGTGGTTTTTAGACAAGGGGTAAAATCGTAAAACCCCATGACCTAGTGTTACCCGCAACACATTAACTAAGAGCATTTAACTCAGTGTAAATAATTAATTAATGGGTATTTTTTTCAAAATACCAGATTAGGTTTTCAACAGTAACCCTAATTCCAAAACCAAGCCGCATATCGCGCACCATGGCAACAATGCCAAACAAGCCGCATACTGCGCACCATGGCAACAATGCTAAACCAAGCCGCATATCGCGCACCATGGCAACAATGCCAAATAAAGCCGCACCCGCGCACCATGGCAACAATGCCAAACCAAGCCGCATCTTCGCGCACCATGGCAACAATGCCAAACCAAGCCGCACCCCCGCGCACCATGGCAACAACGCCAAATTCCAAGCCGCTATGCCTTTGGCCCACGCCAAACATAGCTCCCTAGTGTTGCAAGACTTGCAACTAGGTCAACATGGCCGCACGTGCCATTGGCACATGCCAACACGTGCCGCAAGCCATATTTCCGAGCCGCTATGCCTTTGGCCCACGTCAAACATAGCGCCCTAGGTTTGCAAGACTTGCAACTAGGTCAACATGGCCGCACGTGCCATTGGCACATGCCAACACGTGCCGCAAGCCATATTTCTAAGCCGCTATGCCTTTGGCCCACGCCCAACATAGCGCCCCTAGGTTTGCAAGACTTGCAACTAGGTCAACATGGCCGCACGTGCCATTGGCACATGCCAACACGTGCCGCAAGCCATATTTCCGAGCCGCTATGCCTTTGGCCCACGCCAAACATAGCGCCCTAGGTTTGCAAGACTTGCAACTAGGTCAACATGGCCGCACGTGCCATTAGCAAATGCCAACACGTGCCGCAAGCCATATTTCTAAGCCACTATGCCTTGGGCCCCACAAACATAGCGCCCTAGGTTTGCAAGACTTGCAACCAGGTCAACATTGCCGCACGTGCCATTGGCACATGCCAACACGTCGCAAGCCATATTTCCGAGCCGCTATGCCTTTGGCCCACGCCAAACATAGCGCCCTAGGTTTGCAAGACTTGCAACTAGGTCAACATGGCCAAACGTGCCATTGGCACATGCCAACACGTGCCGCAAGCCATATTTCTAAGCCGCTATGCCTTTGGCCCACGCCAAACATAGCGCCCTAGGTTTGCAAGACTTGCAACTAGGTCAACATGGCCGCACGTGCCATTGGCACATGCCAACACGTGCCGCAAGCCATATTTCTAAGCCGCTATGCCTTGGGCCCACGCCAAACATAGCGCCCTAGGTTTGCAAGACTTGCAACTAGGTCAACATGGCCGCACGTGCCATTGGCACATGCCAACACGTGCCGCAAGCCATATTTCTAAGCCACTATGCCTTTGGCCCACGCCAAACATAGCGCCCTAGGTTTGCAAGACTTGCAACTAGGTCAACATGGCCGCACATGCCAAACACACACGCTGGTAGCCTAACTTGCAAACCGTGCAACCTACCACCAAGGCATTCCTCACATGCCATTGGCACATGCCAAACACACACTCGGTAGCCTAACTTGCAAACCGTGCAACCTACCACCAAGGCATTCTCGCACATGCCAAACACACACGCTGGTAGCCTAACTTGCAAACCGTGCAACCTACCACCAAGGCATTCCGCACATGCCAAACACACACGCCCGGGTAGCCTAACTTGCAAACCGTGCAACCTACCACCAAGGCATTCCGCACATGCCAAACACACACGCCGGTAGCCTAACTTGCAAACCGTGCAACCTACCACCAAGGCATTCCGCACATGCCATTGGCACATGCCAAACACACACGCTTGGTAACCTAACTTGCAAACCGTGCAACCTACCACCAAGGCATTCCGCACATGCCATTGGCACATGCCACACGCGCCACTAGCAAGCGCCACTTGCGCTCAAGATGCAACCAACACTCGAGACATCAACACAAACTGGGGATGCTTCTTTAGGGTTTTGGTTTGGCAGTCACAAAGATGCGGGCGTACACTACGCTTACATTAAGAAAGCGTGAAAAGGAAATAAAGCGGTCAAATAAAAGAGGAAATAATGGTGAAAAACGTTTTCACCCATTAAACCATGCGATTACCACCTCCTCCCATTATTTCACCCTTTACTCTCTTCCTTCATGAGGCCAGGGTACGTTTCAATCTCGACTTGTATAAATAGGTCTTACCTATTTCCACCAGACAACAAGTCTCGGTCAGGAGAAATATACTACACTTACACTCTCAGAAAGGCAACTTTGCAAGCTCTCCCAAAAGCTTCCATCTCTTGCAAGATTCCTAAGCTTTCACTTTTCGATACAAGTCGAGATACTACTCTCCTCAACACCTTTCTTTGCTTCCCGCCCCAAATCAACCCTTCTCCTCTACTTTGTGACCGAAGCAAGTCTGGAACGGCCATTTCTTGGTTTAGGCCGGACTTGTACAGATCGATCTCTCGAACCTATAAAGTGCTCACTTGCAGCACATTTATTTAGGGTTTGAATCAGTTTCTCACTCACCCACCGAAATTACCGAAATCAGCAGAAACGATTTTCACCCATAAACACCTGGTTGGGCGACTGAGGGTCTCTTCCAAGGAGTCAGCGTATGACCAAGGCGCCGAGGTACACGGTTGAGTCAAGAGTGCGGGGAGCATGGAACTTCCTTACCACTCTTGACAAGTCTTGGCACATGCCGCACTCGGCCCGAAGAAAACTCCACTTAGGTGGAAGTCTCGTAACCATAAGCCATATAGGTATAAGGGATAAGAGGCTGCGAAACAACCGCTGTCTTGTTAAGATCGGATGGGAGGAGCTAGTCTTGTATGGCCGATGTATGCCTCCTTGAAGGGGCAACCAGGGAGATGATAAGGGCGACACCTCCATTAGGAGAGTGTCAAACAGACGCAAATGTCATGAGGCTCTATTTTCGCAAGAAAATTTAGGCTTGTCATATTTGTGCGATGATCCTGAAGAGGCAATAATACTAACGCGAGGTTAAGACGAGATCAATGGGTTTTTACATGAAAGTGTAAGAACGTCCTGCGATTTCGTCGCAAAGACGACAATGTCACGGGATTTTATGGTCGCAAGAACATTTAAACCTGCCATATTGTCGCAAATATAATGTCCTGCAGAGGCAAAAATACTTAAGAAATGATAAGACAAGGTCAATGGGTCATTACATGAAAATGTAAAGACGTCCTGCGATCTTGTCGCAATGAGGGGTGGAAAAATAAGACCTTTACTTAGGAAGGCAAAATAAGACCACACAAATAATGATAAGGCAAGATCAATAGATTTCTTAATCCATGAAGATATCTTGCGATCTTGTCGCAACGAGAAAATGCAAAAAAAAAAAAAAAAAAAAAAAAAAAAAGAACGGAAGAACGGAGGCAAGTGTGAAGTTATGAACAGAGGCAAGTGTGAAGTTATTTCTAGCATTATCTAGAACCTTCGCAGCCCAGGCAAACTCATCATCATTATTTATGACGAAAAGTGAACGAATTTGGTCTTCTCGTTCGCTAAGTATGGTATTCTGACGAAGGAGTTCATCTCGTTCAATTTGCACATCAAGAAGAGATTTTTGAAATTTTGCTAATGCATGTGCACCTCTGTTAGTAATGCGATCTTTCTCATCAATGAGATCACTAATTTTCTTCCCTAAGGTTTTGGCCTTCCTCTTGGAGTGAAGGTACATTCGTTTAAAGTGATTAGCTGAACTTAAACTAGCTCTATGATCGATCTCTAAGAGATGATATTTGGATTGAAGATCCTTTAACGAAAGGAGGTTAGTCTTATTTGAGGAACTACTTAGAGATTCATTGAGACGAGTAAGAAGGACATCATCATCCATGGGCTCGGGAAATGAATGGAGAAGAATGGATTCTTCAGAGAGATTATATATGTCTGCGAAAATAGTAAGTCAGGCAAAGAAAAGCAAATGATAAAACAAAAAAAAAAAAAAAAAAAAAATTGAGGAATAAAGATTGCTATACCATAAAGCTGCTGATTTGCATTTTCAAGAGTAGACACTCTATCCTGTTGAGAAGTAAGCTCAGTTTCCAGTTGTTTAATTCGTTCATCCTTCTTGCGAGATGTCGCAGCTTCAACCTCTAGTTCTCGGATCTTCTCTTTAAGTTGCAAATTTTTCCTTTCAAGACTGTTGTGTCTTTTCTCAAGGTCGGAGGCAACAACAAAAGAAGCTCTCCCAGAGTATAAAGAAAAATATAGGAAAGATTAAGATAGAGTTTATAATTGAAATCGCAAAGGAATAAAAGGATACAAACATACCAAAGCATTAAGAGCGTTTAAGAAACTAGAAGTCACTGTTCGGGAAACCCCGCGAAATGACTCATTATCCTCCAGCAGTGGGGCATCGCAAATCTTAGCGAGAGCTTTGCAAATAGCAGTTAAACGATCATCTCCCATTCCTTGAAGGGAGTCTGAGAAGATGCTAGACAATTGTTTCATTGGAGACTCAGTTGGTTGATTCTCCTTTGCGAGAGAGATGCTCAAGTCATTATCATCATCTGATGGAAGCTCAGAATTTGAGTTAGAAGAAGGTTGGGTTTTTCGTCTTTTAGAAGAGGGACCAGAAGATTTGTCTTTGCGAGGAATGGCCTTATTCTTGCCTTTAACATTCGCAGCCTCAAGCTCTTCAATTTCAACCTTCAAACACGAATAAAGATAAGAAACAGAGGCAACAATATTGTTTGAAATAATAAAAGAGAATGTTTCTTACTTCATCCGTGATTGATCGGAGTATCGCCAGAGTACTCGACTTTGGATTTACTTCATAACTCTTCTTTAGTCTGTCAATCTATAAATTTTGCAAGTTCAGTAAATATAAGAGGAAGGGAATAATGCAAAAGCAAAGCTTGAAATAAGAAATATACCTCTGTTGCCTTCTCGGGCCAGTTAAATTCCCAGGGATGATAGTCCGCGAGATGTGCAGGCAAAGTATGCGAACCCGCAACATAAGGTCCTTCCAAAAGTAAAGGAATAACCCACCACTTCTCATCTTTTGATTGGCGAGGGGTTGTATTATTACCCGAGTGCCAATCAATATCTTGCATAAGCAGTTTGTCTTCGGGAACATTTTCCAGCTTCTTCAACCGGGCACCCCAGCGAGTTTTATCGTTTATCATATTTATTACTTTATAGTTGGCATAAAGTTCTCTCAAGATATTTTTCAGAGATTATTTCTAAGTTTGCGAACCTAGGGTCTCTGACACTATCAGGGTATAAAGATACTTTACCAGCTCCACGGTTAGCAAATTCGAGCATGAGACGGATGCAGTCGCCACTCAATTGATAAACAGCTCGTGAGAATTTCTCATGAGCAAGAATTTCATAAAATAATGGAGCCTCGGGACTGTATAGAGGAATGGGAAGTCCTGCGAGGAGTTGACCTATCGAGATTATAATTTTATGATCATTAGATTGACGATCAGAAAATAGTTTTGCAGAAAGAATAGATGAATAATCTTGATCAGGAAGGGTTGATAAAGTGAAACCCTTTTCCTTTAACTTTTGTTGAACATCATTAAAAAGTGGTGTGTATGTACGACCTAGTGAAGCCATTATCAAAGTATGGGAATGAAGGGAGAAATTTAAAATTGAAAAAGAAAGATTTACAGTAGCATAAGCGTAAGTTACGGAGAAGGAAGTTGAAGGAAAATTGCAGAGAGAAATAAAAGAGAAGAAGGGAAAGATGAGAAAACTATATATAGAGAGAAAGATTTTTGGGAAAGTAAGTGCATTTAATGCGAGATGGGACGTGAATGGTTAGAAATAAGCGGTTGGATGAAACGTGTCAAGAAAGGAATGGAAGAAAAGACATCTGTAATAAATTCTGTGTAAAAATTATAGAGTTAAAATAGATAAGGATGAGCTATTGCGGCATTTCAAGATATCGATTCTCATGATACTCTCTTCTTCGCAGAGAATACATGAGAAGAGGCAAGATGTAGGAACAGAATATCGCGACGATAATACTTCGCGAGATTAATAACGATCGCGTCGTGTGAAGGAGTCGCATGAAGGTAAATAAATGACATAATAGATGACGACAGTCAGAACATGAGGAAAGTGTGAAAACTTGGCGAGATTTAGGAGTGTCGCGAGGACAAACAGTTGTACATTCGCGAGGATTCGCGGGTCATTTCCGAAAATAAAGGACAACTTAGCTGTCATCCACCATGTAATGCCCTATATAAAGGGTTGAGTAAGTCTTTTGTGGAGAGATCTTTTTCGAATTGTTAAGCAAGTCATTAGAAGAGAGAAAACAGAGAGTAATTGTAATTACTTTGGCTTTGTTCTAATTGTATTTGTAAACATTTCAAGAAAAATAATCAATAAAGTACAAAGTTTATCATCTTTCAGAGAGTTAATTACATTGAATCCGTGAGGGGTGTATTGTAGGATTTCCTGCAACTACAAAACTCTATGCAACTTCCAAAGATAGCCAAAAAAGTCCGAATATATTTCTCACTCCTTTGTTTTATCGAGTTTGAAAAGAAAGTAATCTTTATGCTTATTATGACTTTCCCAGACTTTCCAAACTCCTCTTTATTTGATAGACCAAATCTTGGGAGAATATCTTCACGTAATATCCAAGTATAACATCAAATCCTCAAGTATTTTTCTCTTAACTGCTGCATGAGATAAATAAGGAAACTTTCCTTTTTTTTGTTCCAACCGAAGAATCATCCCATAAATTTCGAATCTAGAGCAATTAACACCTTCTCTTGATCGTGACGGCTCATTCTCAAACGAAAACAGCAAGAAAATCTCACTAAATCCTCTCGAGTTTAATGCGGAAAATTCTCTCATCCACGTACTCCCTTGTTTTCTTCTCTCCAACGATATAGCCCAATTTAATCTGTTTTAACGGACATACCAGCCCTGTTTAATCAAAACATGACATCCTATGCCAATTCCAGCTATTTAATCTCCTTCAAAGCCGTCTATAATTCGATTTAGAAACTCCGCAGGTGATAACTCTTTTTACCGCCATTTTTCAAATTCGAAAGGAAGAAGATGACCTCCCCCTTATCCTGTACGGGTGTCCCTTTAGCACTTTCCTTATGGGGTGTAAATAGTAAGGAAGGTGCCCCTTATCCGTTGAGGTGTTCCTTAGTAATTGAGGTGTCCCTTAACCAACATCGAGAGTCCGAATAACATGTGTCCTCCGTGGTACAAAAACCACTTTTTGAGCAACTTTCTCCATAAGAGCTTATTTCACAAAAACACCTATAAATAAGTTTATTAGTGATAAAATGAGTCCCATCTAATGTATTTATGGGTGAAAATGCGTCGCACTTTCGTGCTCATCACCCGAGTCCTCTCATCCGATAATCGAGCCGCCGATCCCCGGTTGGATCATTCGCTTAATCTCTAGGCAGTCCCAGTCATCCCCTCTCCGTGTCAAACCGATAATAGGGTCGTGCGGGTAACCGAGTCATCGATCCCCGAGCGGGTCGCACGCTTCTACCATCTTGATGTTTGGGTCGAAGCATGAGATCGATGGCTTAAAATTGACATTGTAACCGAAAGATCAATCTCCAATTTGTGGTCGCCAATTGTTTGAGGGTGAGAACGGTTTTCTCGCGATTTTGGTAATTTCGGGTGTGTGGGTGGGAAACGAATTTAAACCCTAAACAATGTACCGCAAGGAGTACTTTAGATTCGAGAGATCAACTGCACAAAACCAGCCTAAACCAAGAAATGGCCGTTCGAGACTTGCTTGGCCACAAAGTGAAGGAGAAGGGTTTGGTTTTGGGGAGGAAAGCGAAGAAAGTGTTGAGACCAGAATAGTTGATTCTGGAAGAGTAGTTGTTTTACGACTTGTATCAGAAAGTAGGAAGCTAACAGATGGAGAGCTAGCAAATGTTTTCTGAGTGTTGTATGCTCCCGACCCGAGCTTGTCGTCTAGGTGGAAATAGGTAATGCCTATTTATACAAGTCGAAGTGAAACGACTGTCTCATTAAGAAATTGAAAACGGTGAGTAAATGGGAGGAGGTGGTAACCGGTACCGCATGGAATTGATGTTCCATAAAAGAAAGCGTTTCACCATTACTCCATGTATTTACTAACCGCCTCATCCTTATGACACTTTCCTATAACGGACGATCAGACGCCGCACGCTGTAAAACCGCCAAACCAATACCCAATGAGCATCCTCGCTTGTGACATACGTTGATGTCTCGAGTGTTTTCGTGGAAAACATGTAGCACGTTGTTGTTGTTCCGGCGAGTCGAGCTTGGGAGACTTGCCGGCTCGGTGGTGACCTTCGACGATTAGATTTTTGCATCTTAAGAGGAAAGATAGCCGTTGATTATTGCAACCCTTCGTTTGATGGACAGTGGCATGAAAGCATGATCAATATGGCTTTAATATGGCTTGGTTTAGGCGCGGCCAAAAGTTAGGGTTTTGGCTTTGTTTAAGCGCGACTAAACTAGGGCCAGAGGTTGCCATGCGTTGCTGTAACCTTGGATGGCTAAGATCCGCACCTTAGATGAAAAAGTGGTCATTGATTGTTGAGGGCCTTCGTTTTGGTATCCGCATAGGGAATGCCGGTATGGTGTGGTGCGGCAAGGTGGTTGGCATGCCATTGGCACATGTGGTATGGTATGCCTTGGCGCGGTTTGGCGTGGCCAAAACTAGAGTTTTGGGCCAAAGGTTACCATGCGTTATCCTGGCGACCTTGGACGGCTAGGATTTGCATCTAGGATGGAAGGGTGATCGTTGATCGTCGCACGTCTTCGTTTTGGTAGCCGCAATAGGGAAGGTCGGCATGGCATGGCGCGACAAGGAAGTTGGCATGCAATTGGCACATGTGGAATGACATGCGTTGGCGCGGTTTGGCGTGGCCAAAACTAGGGTTTTGGGCCAAAGGTTACCATGCGTTGTTTGGCGACCTTGGACAGCTAAGATTTGCATCTAGGATGAAAGGGTGGTCGTTGATCGTTGCACTCCTTCGTTTTGGTAGCCGCAATAGGGAAGGCCGGCATGGCATGGCGCGGCAAGGTGGTTGGCATGCCATTGGCACATGTGGCATGGCATGCCTTGGCGTGGCCAAAACTAGAGTTTTGGGCCAAAGGTTACCTTGCGTTGTTTGGCGACCTTGGATGGATAGTATTTGCATCTAGGATGGAAGGGTGACCATTGATCGTCACACGCCTTCGTTTTGGTAGCCGCCTGGAGAAGGCCGACATGGTGGGGCCAAGGCAAAATGGCGTCGATGGCTTGTCATAGTGGGGCCAAGGGTTTGGCACGGACGGATTGGCATGGTAGGGCCAAGTCAAGGTGCGGTTGGATTGGCATGGTGGGGCCAAGGGTTGGCACAGACGGCTTGGCATGGTGGGGCCAAGGAAAGGTGCGGTTGGCATGGTGGGACCAAGGGTTTGGCATGCCATTGGCGCATGGTGCGGCTAGCATGGTTGGGGCCAAGGGTTTTGCACGGAAGGCTTGGCATGGTGGGGCCAAGGCAAGGTGCGGTTGGCATGGTGGGGACAAGGGTTTGGCATGCCATCGGCACATGGTGCGGCTAACATGGTTGGCATGCCTTGGCGCGGTAGACGCGGGCGGGCATGGTTTTCCATTGGTGCGGGCGGGCATGGTTGGCATGCCTTCGCGCGGTAGCATGAGAATTAGGGTTTGACATGATGATGCTCACAATGTTAAGGGTTCCCGCCGTGAACATGACCCATGTAAAAAAAAAAAAGGTACCCCTGAATTCTTGCGTAGGCATGCTGATCGATTCAATAAATGTGCTAATGGTCATAGTGACGTCATGGCAGTTGTACAGTTTTACGATTTTAACCCTAAGCTAAAAACCACCATCAACACATACTACTATTTAATCATCTGAATACTAGGGTTTATTTCTCGCTATTAATGATGTTCCCATATTTTTATTGTTTGATATTACACATCGGTACTTATTGAGATTATAATCATTGATGAGAATGAACGAACCTTCGCGACAATCAACCATTAAATACAATTCTCATGCTCCGTCTCCCTTACAGTTGGTCTCATATTCAAATTTTGAATTTTACTATTTGTCTCAAGTACCTAATAATTCCCATGCTTTTCCTTTAAGGGAGGTCGACCCTTGGAGGAGCAAGTCTTATGGTGGAAGAGTTCCATCTTCCATGCCACCTCAACATTTGGAATTGTGTGTGGAAGTGTAAGTGTAGTTGTGGAGTAACAGAAACGCTAATCAAAATAGCGTTTTACGCTAATCTGAATAGCGCTAAAAAAACTCTATTCTGATTGGCGTTGAGCGCTATTAAGATTAGCGTTTTTCTTCTCAACCATTAGATTTTCAAGGGCTCATTTTAGATCTACGGATAAAAAAAAAAAAGCGCTAATCTGATTGGCGTTACTGTCTTCTAGTGCGCTATTTTGAATACCAAAACGCTAATCTGATCAGCGCTCCCATGGATTTCACGGGATCTCCCACAAAACCATAGAACACTGCTTAGATTTTTTATGGAAGACCCCAACTTATATGCCACTATACTTGACATTCTACAGTTTTTCCACATTTGGAATAACTTGGATTCCACCATAAAACTTCCTCTGATGCCCTAAAACATCCCAAACGACTGAATTTTTTAGTAGTCTATCACCACTGTGACACTGTCTAATGCCCTAAGTTTGTCAGTTTGACCGGACGACAAGTGTAAGGAGAGTGTAAATAAAAAGTAAAAGTGTAAGAAAATCGTTTAAAGTAGTCAGGCTCGGTTCAGATTTCAGAGAAGCCCTCCTTTATTTTCCTCCCATTTGAGCGCCGGGTTTAACCAAATCAGTGAAGTTTTCAGTTATCTACTTCATCATCCCCAGCAATAGTAGAAGAATTCACCTCAAACGCTGTTAAAATCATCATATCAGGTAACCTCTATCTGTATTAATTTTGGTTTTGAATAAAATTGTTTTCAAATTAGGGCTTCTTCATGAAATTAATCTCAAACATTAGACTTACTTGATCAGTTCATGTGTTTCACTTTAGTCTTCACAGATTTGTTAGATTGATTTTGGTCTTGATTGAAATTACTTAAACCCTAGGATTTGTCTTTCTGGTTTTAGGTTGCACATAACCATGGAAGAATCGTCAAGCTTATCAATTATTGAAAATGAGGGAGATAGAATCA
This sequence comes from Papaver armeniacum, assembly GCA_023531295.1. Taxonomy (NCBI): domain Eukaryota; kingdom Viridiplantae; phylum Streptophyta; class Magnoliopsida; order Ranunculales; family Papaveraceae; genus Papaver; species Papaver armeniacum. The sequence goes on from JAJJWW010004171.1 coordinate 60,652, forward strand.
GTAACTTACCTGAATCCCTAATTCATCACATTTTATCTTTCCTTGACATGAAATTTGTAGTTCAAACATGTGTTTTGTCCAAAAGGTGGAGGTATGTATGGCGTTCTGTGTCGAATTTAGTCTTCAGTGGCGATGCTTTTGGTGAACGTGGAGTTGAGCAGCTGAAGAAGCTTAGAAAGTTTGTTGATAAGGTACTTATGCTGAGAGGCTTTTACGATATACATAAGTTTCATCTTCATTGGGAAGATCGGCAGACAGATAAAATATTGTACGAATATCTAAATGCCTAGATACTTGTTGCATTAAATTGTAATGTTCAAGACTTATCTATTCACATTGAAGGCGATGAGACAAAATAATTATAGTCTGGAAATGAGGTTTCCACATTCTCTGTTCAATTCTCAATCCTTATCGAAGTTGGTGTTAAAAATGACTCTTAATTATGAATCAAAAGTTATTCTTCCTAAATCAGTAGATTTGCCTAGGCTCAAATTTATGTCGCTTAGTTCGTTTTTTGTTGAGGATGGAGATTCGCTTAATATACTTATCTCAGTTGTCCAATTCTTGAATCGCTGATCTTGAGAGATATTTGGATCAAAGATGGCTATGATACGGTTGTCAATATTGAGTCCAATGAACTGAAGCATGTAGAAATTATCAATAATATTGGCAAGCTTGTTTGTTACCATTATAACATGGCGAAGATTATCAAGTTATCGACTCCGAATTTGACATCATTCATCTGTGAAGATTACATGTTACAAGAGTATTTTATTGAGAATGTTTCTTCTCTAGTCACTGCTGATATTAAAATGTTTAGAGAAAGAGTATACACAGCTTTTAGAAATCACGGTCTGAAAATTTCTGAAGCAAAGAAAGAAAAATTATATCCTAAGCGTATGATGGAATTCATCGGCGCATTTCAGAAGATAACGGAGCTAGCAATTTCATCACCTGGATTCTTTCAGGTATGGTTTCTTCCTAGCCATATTAGTTACGATTTCTTTTTTTCTTTGTTCAACCTAATATGGGTAACCATTGCCACATAGACTTCCTACTACAAAATTCAGTTGTTCACTTTCTATGTTTTCAACCATATTACACATTGGCAAACATGCGATTTGCTTATTACTCTTTTACCATTTTAGTAAATTCTTTTGAAGAGGCTGAAATTTTTGTACAAATACTCATCTTACTGATGCAGTAGAGCTTCTCATTAGGTTGCTGGTACCCACTGTTTGGATTTGTATTCATCCATGCTGATTGATTGAGTTCCGAAGTGGGGTCACTCAACATCTATGATGACAGGTCTAAATGCGAGCTTAATGTGATGTTTACAAACCTTAGAAATGGCAATGCCAGATTGTAGCCTTGTACCCTATTCATTTCATGTGTAACTAGCAATTGAGAGTACCGCTTTTACTAGTTACTTAGATGTAACACCTAACAAACCAGTGCATTAGATCTTAAGAAATTTGTATACTGATAAGTAGAAGATCAGATATTATACGCGTTTATTGAAATACTAACTTATATGTTTGTTTTTACTTACTAAATAGTTGTTCATATACTTTCAGCCTTGGTGCAGCATCATCCAAATACTAATTTTTTTATTGTTTATCAAGGTTCTCGCGGGAGCTCCAGGCTTGATAGAGGGTCGATTACCTCAATTCTGTAATCTTCAATGTTTGAGGGTGACTACATGGTTCACAAGACGTTGCTTGGTAGCAGTAATATCCTTACTTAAGAGTTGTCCATGTATAGAATCTCTGTATCTTACATCTGGGAAGGTAATAACTAGACTCTCTGAGTTGTATTTGATTTTCAAGGAACTATTCAGGGATCACAAATGTTTTATTATTATTTCCTGTAATATTTTAGATGCAGTGGGACTTTGGATCCGTAGAAGATGATTGTGCAGTGGAATTATCAGTGCCATTCACATTTCCTCACCTCAAACGTATTGAAATCAAAGAAGTTAAAGGATGTGATACAGAAGTTAAGTTTCTAGAACTTTTGCTGATGAATGCCCTAGTATTGGAGGAAATTGTTTTGTCTTTTGACACATCAAGCTCACCAGATACAGTGTGCTCACCTGATAGATTGAAACTTGCGAAGAAGTTGAGTGAGAAGCTGAGATCGCTTCCAAAAGCTTCACCAAGTTTGGCAATGATCTTTTTGTAATCTTACTAAATTCTAGTTACCGTCAGAAGGCTCTCTTGTGTTTGTTTCCCACTGAAACTTTTGAGACAGAATGTTCCTGCTCTCTTTTTTTTAGCAACCTTTAAGCCTTCAATTTGATAGATGGAAATACAATGTCCTTTCTTGCTCGCTTTCAATAAATAAACTAAAATAGAGACTTCATCATCTAGTTCAGCCTGTAGGTATGTTCAATGGCAACTTTTTCTTTTCCATCTTTTGGTTTCTCCTAATAGCAATGGTTCAAGCTATTTCTTTGATTTACTTTTGACTTGATTTGATCTTGTTGTGCAGCTGAATAAGTACCATAAGTGGATTACATGAATCGAATCACACATGCATGTTTGATTTATAAAGGTACAACTTTCAATTTTCCATCTCTTGACTTCTGTTGCAAGTTGAGATATAGCTAAGTTTTGTATGTACAATTATAGTTATTTGATAGATACTAAATCAAAATATTGTAAGAACCTTGTTTGAAAGATTATATACGTATAGAATGAAAACGCACAAACACTGAAAAAGACTCTTAGCATGGAACCACAGCAGTGGGCCGTCCTTTATAACTTGTCTTACATAGGGCTTCACAGAGGCTAGGAAGTAAAAAAATTAAAAATATTGGGGAAGAAGCTGGGTATAAGAACAGATTATCTGAATTTGATTTGCTAGCAATGGAGTTCTTGAATAAATATACTGCCCTCACGTGACCAACACCTAGAACCATCAGTTTTCTAGAAACTTTTTCGAGGTAAAGAGTCATATTGAGATGAGATTGTTTGCCAGATTTTTTTTAGATGCTCCTGATGAGGAAAACCATTAGGCAACACTTTCATAAATTTAAGAATGACTGGAAAATCTGAAGGTTGAAACAAAAATGGTAGGGTCCCTTGATAACTAATTTAGTGACCGTCTTGTTTCTAATTTGGAACAGTTAAAGGGGTCATTTAATTTCAATGACTCCGTTTGTCATTTTGAATCTCGTTGTGCACTAGATAATGTTTCAGAACACTCATATTGGTTTTTTGATGCCTTAATTTTGCAATGAGAAGAGGAGATATCTGCCAATCTAGAGATTGTAACTATTGTAAGAACTACATCCCCTAATAAATTGACCCTCAAAAATGCACATTCTAGGTAGTCTTGTGTGATGGTCTGAAATTTGGTCATCTTACGATATTTCCAGACATCAAATTATCCCTTCACTAGCTATATGGGGTGTACAATTTTTAGAAACTGTTTTTGTAGCATTCTCACGGTAAATGAAAATTTCCTCAAACAATCCATAATATGACCCTTGTTATAAATTTGAATACTCGCGGTTTCTGTAGAACTCTATATTTTGTTAATAACTTAATGTCGGGAATTAAAATACGAGTTTTCTCCGTTTTATTGCCTAATTCAATTGTAATTGTATAGTAACTTCTTTTAGGGTTAATTGTTTGTCAGTTTGTTTTGGTGTGTGGTTGAGTCGGCTGTTTTGAATCCTCTTCATAGAATGTGGTGCGTGCTTGTTAAGAGAAGAGTTTAGTAAAGAGGGGTAGTCAGGGTGAGCCCATCTGGTATCAGATTTCAGCCTGATTTTAAGAACCCTCAATGATTGGTTTCTGGATTAATTTCTACCACGTCTGGTAATAAGTTTAGGGCGCCCATATATTGAATAAAAACACGTTGAGTGACCAATTTCTAACTATCTACTTCTGGACATGTGGGCTGCAGGAACATCCTTTCAGCAGGTCAGTTTTCTTGAAGACAGTAAGCCAGTAGCTGAAACAATATCTTCATAGTAGGTGCGATCGAGTATGTGAATCATATAAGTCGATGTGTAATTTCTATGTAGTATGTAACTAGGGATCTAAATACCATGCGAAATTGATGGTGCTGCTGAAGGTGCAGGCAAACTTTTAAACGCCTCTGTTTTGTTTCCTTTCATCAGGTAGATATTAAAAAAAGGAAGCGCTTGTTTCAGCTTCTCTAGCATTGACTAGTCTTATAAATCTTGTGGTTACTTTCTGCAGATTGAAATCTTTTCTCTCGGAAACCTCACCTAGGAGAGTCTGTTGACTAGTGAACTTTTGATGCCATTTTGTCTTCTTTCCTTGTGTTCTAAGAACTTTGTTGTTTAGTCAGGCATTTAATTTAGAGCTTCTTTCTGACAGATTTGTGATCCTTTACTTGAAAAAGAAATAGATTTGCACAATGGCTGTCAGTTATGATATAAATTTTGCCACTGTTGGATTTTTGGTATGAGAAATTTGATATCTGAGCACTTAAGGTCAGATAAAATATCTCTATGAAGTTTTCAGTATGGTCCTATGCGTCTTATTGAAGAGCAGTGTATATACAAGCATAGGTCCTGTAAACAAGAGGGATACATGAGGTGCCAGCACTATGCTTGAGAGAAAGCAGTATACCACCATCTTAGCTTTTGATGTCAAATTGACGCCTGAGGCTTGTGCATTTGCAGAACAGAAGTCATTGGTGGCATTATTGATCAGCTATTTGATCATTTCCAGGATTACCATTATAATATCAAGGAAAAGAAGAGAAATTATGGCAGATTGTGTTAAGGACTCGGTTGTTCTCCAGGATTACCTCTCTCTCAGGTAGAATCAGTAACTTAAGTTAATAGGACCTCCATTTTTCTGATATTTTCTTGAATGGCATTTGTGATATTCCTCCAGTTTTATGTTTGTTATTGCACTGAGCTCAGATAGGCACTCAGATCCGTATTTTGGCAAGACCAGATTATTTTCATTGATTGAAATCAGCCGGAATAAAGTTGATACTGCTACGAAAGAGCAGAAGGTTGCCATAAAGTTCATTACTAGCCTAGGTTGTACTTGATGTTGCACAAAGCAAGAGTTGACAGAGAATGGGCCACAAAATTTCAGTCTCTCTTGATAAACTGGACCTTGGGCTTTGATTTAAGTCCCATAAGTCCCTGACAGTATGTATCTAGAATTCGTTGAATTCTACTGTTTCTTATTTTGACTGACGGACGCCGAAACATAAAATTACGTTAACGAACCACGCAAGTGTAAGAAGAGTGTATATTCTAAGACTAGGCTGCTGAAAATTCAACATTTTAAAAAAAAAAAAAAAAAAAAATACAACATCACCATTTTAAAATTTAAAATTGGAAGCTCAAGACGGCCATAGTCATCCTATTACGTTTCCATTTAGTTACACGTCTGAATATTGACACGCTGAATCAATCAATACCACCTGATTTGGCGAGAAACATCAGCAGCGACGTGATCATGATTCAAACAGGAATAGAAATCGATCACGTTCTAGGGTTAAGTGTGGGTGGTCGCCAGTCCGGTGGTCATCTCCATCCACAGGTCCCGCCGATCTCGTCATCTAGCCCTAAGTGTGGATGGCCGCCTCTCCGGTGGTCGGCTCCATCCACAGGTCCCGCCGATCTCGTCATCTAGCCCTAAGTGTGGGTGGCCGCCACTCCGGTGGTCGGCTCCATCCACAGGTCCCGCCGATCTCGTCATCTAGCCCTAAGTATGGGTGGCCGCCACTCCGTGGTCGGCTCCTAACTGTTGGTGGCCGCCACTCCGGTGGTCGGCTCCATCCACAGGTCCCGCCGATCTCGTCATCTTGCCCAAGTGTGGGTGGCCGCCACTCCGGTGGTGGGCTCTATCCACAGGTCCCGCCAATCTCGTCATCTTGTTCTAAGTGTGGGTGGCCGCCACTTCGGTGGTGGGCTTCATCCACAGGTCCCGCCGATCTCGTCATCTTGTCCTAAGTGTGGGTGGCCGCCACTCCGTGGTCGGCTCCATCCACAAGTCCCGCCGATCGGGTCATCTTGCCCTAAGTGTGGGTGGCCGCCTCTCTAGCGGTCGGCTCCATGCACAGGTCCCGCCGATATCGTCATCTAGCCCTGAGTGTGGGTGGCCGCCACTCCGGTGGTCGGCTCCATCCACTCCCGCCGATCTCGTAATCTAGCCCTAAGTGTGGGTGGCCGCCTCTCCGGTGGTCGGCTCCATCCACAGGTCCCGCCGATCTCGTCATCTAGCCCTAAGTGTGGGTGGCCGCCTCTCCGGTGGTCGGCTCCATCCTGTGTCCCGCCGATCTCGTCATCTAGCCCTAAGTGTGGGTGGCCTCCTCTCCGGTGGTCGGCTCCATCCACAGGTTCCGTCGATCTCGTCATCTTGCCTTAAGTGTGGGTGGCCGCCTCTCCGGTGGTCGGCTCCATCCACAGTCCCGCCGATCTCGTCATCTAGCCTTAAGTGTGGGTGGCCGTCACTCCGGTGGTCGATAAATCCACAGGGCCCGCCGATCTTGTTTTCTAATAATATGTGTGGGTGGCCGCCACTCCGGTGGTCGGCTCCATCCATGCAGTCCCGCCGATCTCGTCATCTTGGCCTAAGTGTGGGTGGCGCCACTCGGTGGTCGGCTCCATCCACTGTGTCCCGTCGATCTCGTCATCTAGCCCTAAGTGTGGGTGGCCGCCTCTCCGGTGGTCGGCTCTATCCACAGGTTCCGCCGATCTCGTCATCTAGCCCTAAGAGTGGGTGGCCGCCTCTCCGGTGGTCGGCTCCATCCACAGGTCCCGCCGATCTCGTCATCTAGCCATAAGTGTGGGTGGCCGCCACTCCGGTGGTCGGATCCATCCACAAGTCCCGCCGATCTCGTCATCTTGGCCTAAGTGTGGGTGGCCGCCTCTCCGGTGGTCGGCTCCATCCACAGGTCCCGTCGATCTCGTCATCTAGCCTTAAGTGTGGGTGGTCATCACCACGGTGGTCGCGCCATCCACAGGTCCCGCCGATCTCGTCATCTTGCCCTTAACTGTGGGTGGCCGTCACTCCGGTGGTCGATGCATCCACAGGTCCCGCCGATCTTGTTATCTAATAATATGTGTGGGTGGCCGCCACTCCAATAGTCGACTCCATCCACAGGTCGCGCCGATCTCGTCATCCAGCCCTAAGTGTGGGTGGCCGCCACTCTGGTGGTCGGCTCCATCCACAGGTCCCGCCGATCTCGTCATCTTTCCCTAAGCATGGGTGACCGCCACTCCGGTGGTCGATGACATCCAGAGTCCCGTCCGATCTCGTCATCTAGCCTTAAGTGTGGGTGGCCAGATACTCCTGTGTCGAAGTCATCCACGAGTCTAGATCTTGTCATCTAGCCTTAAGTGTCTATGGCCGCCACTCCGGTGGTCGGCTCCATCCACAGGTCCCGCCGATCTCGTCATCTAGCCCGAAGTGTTGGTGGCCGCCACTCCGGAGGTCGGCTCCATCCACGGGTCCCGCCGATCTCGTCATCTAGCCCAGTGTGGGGCCGCCACTCCCGGTGGTCGGCTCCATCCACGGAGTCCCGCCGATCTCGTCATCTTGGCCTAAGTGTGGTGCCCCGCCACTCAGGTGGTCGGCTCCATCCACAGGTCCCGCCAATCTCGGGTCATCTAGCCCTAAGTGTGGATGGCCGCCTCTCCTGCTCCGGCTCCATCCACAGCTCCCGCCGATCTCGTCATCTAGCCCTAAGTGTGGGTGGCCACCACTCCGGTGGTCGGCTCCATCCACAGGTCCCGCCGATCTCGTCATCTAGCCCTAAATGTGGGTGGCCGCCACTCCGTGGTCGGCTCCTAACTGTTGGTGGCCGCCACTCCGGTGGTCGGCTCCATCCACAGGTCCCGCCGATCTCGTCATCTTGCCCAAGTGTGGGTGGCCGCCACTCCGGTGGTGGGCTCCATCCACAAGTCCCGCCGATCGGGTCATCTTGCCCTAAGTGTGGGTGGCCGCCTCTCTAGTGGTCGGCTCCATCTTGTCCTAAGTGTGGGTGGCCGCCTCTCTAGTGATCTCGTCATCTTGTCCTAAGTGTGGGTGGCCGCCACTCCGTGGTCGGCTCCATCCACAGGTCCGCCGATCTCGTCATCTAGCCCTGAGTGTGGGTGGCCGCCACTCCGGTGGTCGGCTCCATCCACTCCCATGCGATCTCGTCATCTAGCCACGAGTGTGGGTGGCGCCACTCCGGTGGTCGGCTCCGTCCACGAGTCCTGGGAAATATCGTAATCTAGACCTAAAGTGTGGGTGGCCGCCACTCCGGTGGTCGGCTCCATCCTGAGTCTCTGCCGATCTCGTTATCTAGCCCTAAGTGTGGGTGGCCGCCACTCCGTGGTCGGCTCCATCCGCAGTTCCCGCCGATCTCGTCATCTTGTCTTAAGTGTGGGTGGTCGCCTCTTCGGTGGTCGGCTCCATCCACAGGTCCCGCCGATCTCGTCATCTAGCCTTAAGTGTGGGTGGCCGTCACTCCGGTGGTCGGCTCCATCCACAGGTCCCGCCGATCTCGTCATCTAGCCCTAAGTGTGGGTGGCCGCCACTCCGGTGGTCGGCTCCCGTCCACGGCCACCCACAAGTCTCGCCCGATCTCGTCATCTAGTCCTAAGTATGGGTGGCTGCCACTCCGGTGGTCGGCTCCATCCCACGAGTCCCGCCGATGTCGTCATCCCAGCCCTAAGTGTGGGTGGCCGCCACTCCGTGGTCGGCTCTATCCTGAGTCCGTCGATCTCGTCATCTTGCCCTAAGTGTGGGTGGCGCGCCTCTCGGTGGTCGGCTCCATCCACTGTGTCCGCCGTCTCGTCATCTAGCCTAAGTGTGGGTGACCGCCTCTCCGGTGGTCGGCTCCATCCACAGGTATCGCCGATCTCGTCATCTAGCCCTAAATGTGGGTGGCCGCCTCTCGGTGGTCGGCTCCATCCACAGTTCCGTCGATCTCGTCATCTTGCCTTAAGTGTGGTGGCGCCTCTCCGGTGGTCGGCTCCATCCACTGGTCCCGCCGATCTCGTCATCTAGCCTTAAGTGTGTGTGGCTGTCACTCCGGTGGTCGATAAATCCACAGGTCCCGCCGATCTTGTTTTCTAATAATATGTGTGGGTGGCCGCCACTCCGGTGGTCGGCTCCATCCACAGGTCCCGCCGATCTCGTCATCTTGGCCTAAGTGTGGGTGGCCGCCACTCCGGTGGTCGGCTCCATCCACAAGTCCCGCTAATCTCGTCATATAGCCCTAAGTGTGGGTGGCCGCCTCTCCGGTGGTCGGCTCCATCCAGGTCCCGCCGATCTCGTCATCTAGCCCTAAGTGTGGGTGGCCGCCACTCCGGTGGTCGGCTCCATCCACAGGTCCCGCCGATCTCGTCATCTAGCCATAAGTGTGGGTGGCCGCCACTCCGGTGGTCGGCTCCATCCACAGGTCCCGCCGATCTCGTCATCTTGCCCTAAGTGTGGGTGGCCGCCTCTCCGGTGGTCGGCTCCATCCACAGGTCCCGCCGATCTCGCCATCTAGCCTTAAGTGTGGGTGGCCATCACCACGGTGGTCGAGCCATCCACAGGTCCCGCCGATCTCGTCATCTTGCCCTTAAGTGTGGGTGGACGTCACTCCGGTGGTCGATGCATCCACAGGTCCCGCCGATCTTGTTATCTAATAATATGTGTGGGTGGCGCCACTCCAATAGTCGACTCCATCCACGGGGTCGCGCCGTCTCGTCATCTAGCCCCTAAGTGTGGGTGGCGAGTCACTCTGGTGGTCGGCTCCATCCACAGGTCCCGCCGATCTCGTCATCTTTCCCTAAGTGTGGGTGACCGCCACTCCGGTGGTCGATGTCATCCACAGGTCCCGCCGATCTCGTCATCTAGCCTTAAGTGTGGGTGACCGATACTCCGGTAGTCGATGTCATCCACAGGTCCTGCCGATCTTGTCATCTAGCCTTAAGTGTCTATGGCCGCCACTCCGGTGGTCGGCTCCATCCACGGGTCCCGCCGATCTCATCATCTAGCCCGAAGTGTTGGTGGCCGCCACTCCGGAGGTCGGCTCCATCCACGGGTCCCGCCGATCTCGTCATCTAGCCCGAAGTGTGGGTGGCCGCCACTCCGGTGGTCGGCTCCATCCTGAGTCCCGCCGATCTCGTAATCTTGGCCTAAGTGTGGGTGGAGCGCCACTCAGGTGGTCGGCTCCATCCATGAGTCATGCCGTCTCGTCATCTAGCCCTAAGTGTGGATGGCGCCCTCCGGTAGTCGGCTCCATCCCGCTGTGTCCGCCGATATCGTCATCTAGCCTAAGTGTGGGTGGCCACCACTCCGGTGGTCGGCTCCATCCACGAGTCCCGCCGATCTCGTCATCCAGCCCTAAGTGTGGGTGGCCGCCACTCCGTGGTCGGCTCCATCCACGGGTCCCGCCGATCTCGTCATCTAGCTCTAAGTGTGGGTGGCCGCCACTCGTGGTCGGCTCCATCCACAGGTCCCGCCGATCTCGTCATCTAGCCCTAAGTGTGGGTGGCCGCCACTCCGGTGGTCGGCTCCATCCACAGGTCCCGCCGATCTTGTCATCTTGCCCTAAGTGTGGGAGAGCGCCACTCCGGTGGTCGATGTCATCCACAGGTCCCACCGATCTCGTCATCTTGCCCTAAGTGTGGGTGACCGATACTCCGGTAGTCGATGTCATCCACAGGTCCCGCCGATCTCGTCATCTAGCCTTAAGTGTGGGTGGCCGTCACTCCGGTGGTCGATACATCCACAGGTCCCGCCGATCTTGTTATCTAATAATATGTGTGGGTGGCCGCCACTCCGATAGTCGACTCCATCCACCCAGTCCCGCCGATCTTGTTATCTAATAATAAGTGTGGGTGGCCGCCGTTAGTGGTCGGCTCCATCCACGAGTCCCGCCGATCTCGTCATCTTTACTAAGTGTGGGTGGCCGCAACTCCGGTGGTCGGTTCCATCCACAGGTCCCGCTGATCTCGTCATCTAGCCCTAAGTGTGCATGGCCGCCACTCCGGTGGTCGTCTCCATCCACGAGTCCCGCCGATCTCGTCATCTAGCTCTAAGTGTGGGTGTCCGCCAATCCGGTAGTCGGCTCCATCCACGGGTCCCGCCGATCTCGTCATCTAGCCATAAGTGTGGGTGGCCGCCTCTCCGGTGATCGGCGCCATCCACGGGTCCCGCCGATCTCGTCATCTAGCCCTAAGTGTGGGTGGCCGCCACTTCGGTGGTCGGCTCCATCCACGGGTCCCGCCGATCTCGTCATCTAGCTCTAAGTGTGGGTGGCCGCCACTCCGTGGTCGGCTCCATCCACAGGTCCCGCCGATCTCGTCATCTAGCCCTAAGTGTGGGTGGCCGCCACTCCGGTGGTCGGCTCCATCCACAGGTCCCGCCGATCTTGTCATCTTGCCCTAAGTGTGGGTGGCCGCAACTCCGGTGGTCGGCTCCATCCACAGGTCCCGCTAGATCTCGTCATCTAGCCTAAGTGTGGGGGGCCGCCTCTCCGGTGGTCGGCTCCATCCACCGGGTCCCGCCGATATCGTCATCTAGCCCTAAGTGTGGGTGGCCGCCACTCGGTGGTCGGCTCCATCCACAGTCCCATGCCGATCTCGTCATCTAGCCCTAAGTGTGGGTGGCCGCCTCCGGTGGTCGGCTCCATCCACCAGTCCCGCCCGATCTCGTCATCTAGTTTCTAAGTGTGGGTGGCGCCACTCAGGTGGTGGGCTCCCATCCACGAGTCCGCGATCTCGTCATCTAGTCCTAGTGTGGGTGGCGCCACTCACGGTGGTGCTCCATCCCATGAGTTCCGCGATCTTGTCATCTTGCCTAAGTGTGGGAGAGCGCCTCTCGGTAGTCGATGTCATCCACGAGTCCCACCGATCTCGTCATCTTGCCCCAAGTGTGGGTGCCGCCTACTCCAGGTGGTCGATGTCATCCACAGTCCGCCGATCTCGTCATCTAGCCTTAAGTGTGGGTGGCCGTCACTCCGGTGGTCGATACATCCACAGGTCCCGCCGATCTTGTTATCTAATAATATGTGTGGGTGGCCGCCACTCCGATAGTCGACTCCATCCACAGGTCCCGCCGATCTTGTTATCTAATAATAAGTGTGGGTGGCCGCCATTCGATGGTGGTCGGCTCCATCCACGGGTCCCGCCGATCTCGGCCATCTTGCCTAAGTGTGGGTGGCGCAACTCCGGGGTGGGCTCCATCCACAGTCGGCCCGATCTCGTCATCTATCCCTAAGTGTGCATGGCGCCACTCCCGTGGTCGTCTCCATCCACGAGTCCGCCGTCTCGTCATCTGGCTCTAAGTGTGGGTGGCGCCGCTCCGGTGGTCGTCTCCGCCAGGATCGATCGTCATCTAGCCATAAGTGTGGGTGGCGCCTCTAGGTGATCGGCGCCATCCACGGGTCCGCCGTCTCGTCATCTAGCCCCAAGTGTGGGTGGCGCCACTCCGGTGGTCGGCTCCATCCACAGTCCCGCCGATCTCGTCATCTTGCTCCTAA
>JAJJWW010004171.1:73142-90407 GCA_023531295.1 Papaver armeniacum
GGTGTGATTTTGAAAGTTTGTACTAAAGTGGTAGTAAGATGTCGTTCCTCTTAGACTTGTGAAGGATTTTTAGACTCAAATAAGACTAGAAAACTCAAAGAAAGTTGTATCAAGATTTTAGAAAGCACTGAGACTCAGGATTCCACTATTTTCCAACTTTTATGTGATTTTAATCTAATCTATATTCATGCAACTCTTTACGTTTAAAGTGATTCTAATATTTTTGCCTAGACAAGTAGATTCTCAAAAAAAAAAATAGTTGTAAATCGAAAGCATGGACCATCAAAAGACTTAACCTAAGCATGACCCATCAATTGAGAACACAACCACTCAATCAGAATCATATATTCGATTTCAGTTCAGTGCAAATAATCATAAAAGAAATTGCAAAAATCATTAAAAATAGATATTACCACATATTGGTTGGAAAATTAGCTTCCTCCGTCGCCTCAGCAATGGGGTTTAGCTCCTCATATTAATCACTTTCTCAAAATACATGTTTATAGCCCAAAAGTTGATTAAAAGGATGAAAAATAATAACACAGACTGTTTGCAACGCTGTAACGGCGTTACAAAGCAGCTGTTACAATGGACTGTTACAGAAACCATCTTATGCATTGTTGATTTGTCGCTGAATCTAAGACCCCTTAAACGACTGTCCTTAATAGCCCTTTGTTCTTCGTGTTCTTCAGCTACACCAGCAGAACCCGATTTCCTGCAACTCCTCCTGTTGATCTCTGCTGTGTTCTAAAGCTCCCTCAAAGTATCCGTCGCCCTTCCTTGACTTGAACCCAACCTATATATACTCAACAGGGTTGTTTAATCTCGAAGAAATCTCCAAATATAACTCTTTTCTTTTGCATCAATTCACGGGATTTTCTTCTCTGTTAAAACTTATGTACGCGTCCTCCAAACCAAATCGAACGCCTCATATTCTCTCTAGGATACTATCGAATCCAACAGCAAGCTTTCCTCCCTTATTTTCACGTACTTTCCATGAACATAAACTTCCGATAATAAACCACCCATGTTTCCTTATTCCGACTTATCCAGCCCAACTCAGTCGATTATAATGACTATACCAAGCCTGTTTAGTGTTAACAGGCCCAACCAATCTAAATCCGGCAATTGAATCTCTCTACAAAGCCTTCAAAATTCGAACCAAACTTCTGTTCGTGACTGCATGACTTTCCCGCCAAAAATGATAATTCAAACGATGAAGATGGGTTGCCCCTTAGCCAGGGTGGGGTGCCGATAGCAGATGTCTTTGGTGATGCCCTGGGGTGCCCCTTAGTAATTTGGGTACCCCTTATCCGTAGTGAGGGTCCGAATATCATGTGTCCTCCGGGCGCAACTTTTCGAGCCGAATTTTCCAAAAATGTTTATTGGCCAAAAATACCTACACACGCATAAAACACCATAATAAGTACAAAAATGAGCACTATCAATATAAAGAATCGAGACAAATTAGACACAAAAATGTGTCTATCAAATACCCCCAAACCTATTATTTGCTAGTCCTCGAGCAAAAATAAAATAAAATCCTAACTCACTGTCACAGGCATCGTCGATTGCATTTAGCGTATGCAATAAGCCTTTAAACCCTAGGTGGCCCTAGTGGCCAAGTTATAGTCTCGGGAGGGTTTACCAGCAGGTGTACCCACAAAACCTTTATACTCCAGACCCTAACTATCTACGCGTAACCTTGGAAGGCACTAAAAAAATCTCCTTGGTTGGCATACTTATTGACTACAGGAGGAAGTACCCCGATGCGAAATTCCAATTGCTGTACACGAGTTTGCACTCAAGCATACTAAAATTCATATATAAGTCACAAAGCTCTACTCAGATAGTCGCACTATGGACATCAATATCCGGAGTCAAAACTAATCACATGGATAGATCAAGAAGATGGATATAGAGAAAAACATAGATGGTTTTGATGTTTACTAAGTGAATGGTGTTTCCCATATCTTCTCAAGGCCTCCGCCAAAATGAACCTATCCTAATGGAATGAGATACTGGTCTGACTAATACCAACACACCGGCATATACAAGGGAACCGTGGTCGATAATCCTAACTCTAGGTCAACACAACCGGCATATACAAGGGTTCCAAGTGGTCGACTTTATTGAATTTATTAGGTTGGTCAGATGGTCTGGTCTCATTTTTTTTATTTATTTTTTGGTATCTCAATCACTCTATTTCACCCTAGCATTGGTAACAACTTGATTCGTGGGCCCCACCTAATCACTTAGAGAAACATAGTTTAAAAACAAAACAAAATAAAAACAGAAGTGAAAAGGACTCAACGAGATATGGTGAAACTATCATGTTATTTCTAACACCGAGCTCTCGTGCTTTTATGAATAGACTCTTTAGATGTTTCCATCTAATCGATTGGTTCCTCAACTCCTACAACCAAAATGCTTCCATCCACTTAGATTGGTTAGTGCCATCCTTAATAAGCATAAATTTCTAGGCTCTGGAGTTTATTTATTGCAACTACAAAGTTTCTCCCATACCCCCAAACTTAAATCTAACATTGTCCTCAATGTTCTAAAGATAAAATTAAAAGCATGAACAAGGAGAAACGGTTACCATTTGAAGCAAAAGAGTTAAGGAAAGATATTACCGTGTCGCATGAATATTGGGTTACCTCCCAAGAAGTGCTAAGTTTAACGTCTTCAGCCAGACTAAGGAAGGATTAGTCACCTCATAGAATCATAAAGTAATAGCCGAAATTTCTGTGGGTCATCAAAACCAAATAGAGCTATCACAAATAAAAGGAATCTCCAACCTGCCAAGAAAATTAACAAATAACGCACACCCTTGTCTAGTTTCCTGTTTAAGACAACTACATCTAGCTGTGGTTCAGGTTCAGGTTCTATAACTGGGTCGAGATAAAATATTTTCATGGACTGGAATTCCTCAAAGCTAAGTTCTCGATTCAGGTATTAGAGTCCTGGAAAAACTCAAATAAAAACTTAGAAGCACATAATAATAACTCGAATAATTGCGGATCCTTAAAGTCAATCAGTTTGACTCGGACAATTGACCACGATGAAACTGGTGGTCAATCATAAGAAAATGTGTCGATACTAACCTCTTAAAGTACTTAGGCTCAGTCTGACACATTTGAAACTCATACGTTCCCACAATTGGTTGAAAAATATTTGGTGGGAAAACAAAGTCAATATGGGTATCATAGCCTGGATAAACCACATCAACCAGAGGATGGGTTTCTAACAGCTGAACCGCTCTATGAAGATACTCTTGTGAAATGGTAGAGGCATATATTCCAAGTCCACCCCCAAACTTAGAATTTTGGGTGTCTCTAAATAGACTAGTCACAATATTCCTAATTTCTAGACCATCAGGTTCCTGAAAAAAGGTCAATTGCTTTATCTAAGTTATAATCAGGTGGTTCATCCTCTAAATGCATCTGATGCATACACAAAGTAGGACTTATGTCCTTAATATCCTCTATGGTCCACCCTAAAGCTTCCTTATTTTCTTGAAGCACGGTCACTAGCCTACTCTCCTGATCACTATCCAAATCGGAAGCTGTAATAACAGGGAATGTCTCGATGGGCCTAAAAATGCATAATTAGGGTCCAACTTAGGAGGCTTTTCTAAACAAGGGATTAAGGTAGACTCGAAAGCTAATAATGGTTCAAACCTAGCTTTCCATGTATCGGTATCTAACATAGGAATAGAATCCAACAGAGCATTTACTTGTTCAATGTTGCTATCCTCGTCGAAATCCATGCTAAAATGGGCTATACAACTCTCTAATGGATCTACCGATAAGGTGTTTGGTAATGACTCCTGAACTAAGGTTCCTATCATGTTCACCTCTTCAATACACGTGTCATCTAGCTCAGAATGCAGCTTATTGACATTAAAAATATTCAACTCAATAGTCATATTACCAAAAGATAGATTCATAATACCACTTCGACAGTTTATGATCGCATTAGACGTAGCTAAAAATGGGCGACCTAAAATCACAGTATCTCGGTTCTCTGGTCGTGATAGGTTGGGTATCTAAGACCACGAAATCCACAGGATAAATAAACTTGTCGACCTCAATAAGAACATCCTCTATCACACCACGAGGAATTTTAACAGACCTATCGCCTAACCGCAAGTGTTATCTTGATAGGTTTCAATTCACCAAGTCCTAGCCGTAAGTACACATGGTACAAAGAGGTTCACACTAGCTCCTAAGTCAAGTAAAGCTTTATCTACCCGATGTTTTCCTATTGTGCAAGCAATGATGGGGGCACCTGGGTCTTTATATTTAGGAGTTGTGTTGTTCTGAATGATCGAACTTACATGACTAGCTAAAAAGGCTTTTTTAGGGACACTAAGCTTGCGCTTTCGTGTACACATATCCTTAAGGAATTTGGCATAAGCCGGAAGTTGCCTAATTGCTTCTAGTAACGGAAGGTTTATGGTAACTTTCTTAAAAACCTCCATTATGTCATTAAAGTTGGATTCACTCTTTGTTGGTACTAATAGCTGTGGAAATGGGGCTCTAGGCATAAAATAGGGCCTCTCAGGAACCGAATTGGCATCATCAGAGATTTTATCAGTCCCTCAGCTATGGATGGTCCTGAGGGGTGTACTACAGTATGCTCACTATCGGGCATGGTTACCTAATTGTCTACTACTCTACTGATGTGATTTTTATGTTATTCTAGAAAGTGGTAGTAAGGTTGTTGTTCACTCAGACTTGTAAAGATTTGGTTTCAGAAAATACTAAAAACAAAGAAAATATATACACAAGTTTTTTCACAAATATCGAGAGAACTGGGACTTCGGATTCCACCATAAAATTCATTCATGCGATTCATATATTTATTCTAGACAATTATAGCTCAAATAATAATAAAATATTGACTCTATGTTTTTCCAAGGTAGATTTTTGTAAAGCAACGACTGTATATCTAAAGCATGGGATATCGAAAGACTTAACCTAAGTATAACCCATCAATTGAAATCACAACCATTCAATAAAAACCATAAAACAATTAACAATCCATGCAAAAAGTCATGAAAGAATTAAATATAATTACCACACGCATGAAATATGGCTTCCTCCTACGTCCAAAGTGTTGGGGTTTAGCTCCTCATATTAATCACTTGCTCAAAATATCGGTTCATAGCTCAAAAGTTGATTAAAAGGATGAAAAACAATAAAACAGATCGCTTGCAACGCCGTAATGGCGTTACAAAGAAGTCGTTACGAAATGGATCGTTACGAGATGACAGACTTATGCACCGTTGAATTGTCGTTGAATCTATGACCCGTAAAAACGACTGTCCTAGATGGCCTATTGTTCTTCGTGTTCTTCCTCGTTGCAAAGCAGCCAGTAATCCTCGATTCTCTCGAAACTCCTCCCGTTGATCTCGCCGTGCTCTAAACTTCCCCAAGTCTCCGTAACTCCCCGCTAGACCTCTCAGAAACCTATTTATAGCCCACATTGTGTCTATTATAACTCGATTAAATCTCGAGAATATCTCTTTTTTCTTCGGCAGCAAGGTTACGGGATTTCCCTTTTCTTCCTCTCGTACGCGTCTTCCGAGTTACATCTAACGTACTGTAATCCCTCAAGGATATTATGGAATCGAGCAAGAACCATTCTTCCCTTTATCTCGTACGTAAATACCGTGTTTAGAACCAAGAAAATTCGATAATAGTTCCCTGTTTTATCCGCACGTGACTTCCTCTTCCGGCTTATCCACCCAACTCGCCGATCCAATCACACATACCATCCTCGTTACGCTATATCGTGTCCATCCCAACAAGTTTCGGCAATTGAATCGCTCTAAAACTCGCCGAGAAATCCCCCACAAAATCTGCTTCGCTGCTGCCATTTTTTTCCGCCAATTTTGATTTTTTGAATGTTGAAGATGAGGCGCCCCCTATCCAGAGTAGGGGTGCCTTTAGCAGCTGCCTTTGGTGATGCCCTGGGGTGCCCCTTAGTAATTTGGGTATCCCTTATCCGTATCGAGGGTCCGAATAGTAGGTGTCCTCCGGGCGCAACTTTTCGAGCCGATTTTTCCAAAAATGTTTATTGGCCAAAAATACCTACACACACATAAAACACCATAATAAGTACAAAAATGAGCACTATCAATATAAAGAATCGAGACAAATTAGACACAAAAATGTGTCTATCAAATACCCCCAAACCTATTATTTGCTAGTCCTCGAGCAAAAATAAAATAAAATCCTAACTCACTGTCGCAGGCATCGTCGATTGCATTTAGCGTATGCAATAAGCCTTTAAACCCCTAGGTGGCCCTAGTGGCCGAGTTATAGTCTCGGGAGGGTTTACCAGAGGTGTACCCACAAAACCTTTATACTCCGCACCTAACTATCTACGTTAACCTTGGAAAGCACTAAAGAATCTCCTTGGTTGGCATACTTATTGACTACAGAAGGAAGTACCATACATCGACCATGCTTTATGAAGCCCAGCTATTTCACCTGGAACACCCATTGATTTCGCACCTTTGGACTTTTCTTCCAGATTAGTTGCATACATATCCTGTTTTTATGTTGTTTAACAGTACATGGTGATCAGGAATCGCTGATTAGATAGTACTAACTAAGATGGAAGAGAGGGACTGAGATTGAACCTTAGATGCAGCTCTAGGTGCCTTCTCTCTGGAATTAATTGCTTGGGCTTTTGAATCAGCTGCATTTAGAACCACCATGAATGCGCCACCTCCTATTCCACTTGACATTGGATACACGACGCCCAAACACAAGCATGTTGCAACAGCTGCATCAACCGCGTGACCCCCTTTTACCAACATGTCACGGCCAATATGGGAGCAACGTCCATCATCTGCCGCAACTACCCCAGTTTCTGACTCTACAACTGCTGTTAATTTACCATCACGAATAACCTTCAAACCTACAACTACATAGAATCGATAAAGCCAATCCACAAGTGTTGTTAAATACATATTATCGATCAAGCCATACACTACACAAAAATTTCCAATAATAAACTACACCCAGAAGATTATTTTTCTCTGAACTGTGTTCTTTACGGATATAACAAGGTATTTGCCTATAATATGAGAATCAAGCTAAGGTAACTTACAAAATATTAGAACCATGGCAGCAGTGGACACCAAAATACAAACAACAATGCGACACCAATTTCTTCTTCTTTGATTACTAAGAGAACCACCCATCAGTGGGGATCCCAAGTTTTGTTGTGACATCTTTTGGAGTAGAATGGGAGAGAGAGAGAGAGATACAGAGTTGAGGAGGGAAACAGAGAAAGCACCCAGTATTTATAATTTAAGAAGCGAACTGATACATCAAGATATATTGGTTGGTGGGAGGGAGTATTACTTTATTTCCATGTTTAAAACATGTTGCAGAAAATGCATAGAGTATAGATAATTACAGACGAAAATAAATAAATTACATTCCAACTGAAATAAATAAATTACAAGAGAGCAAATCATGTTCCAACTTATCACCTAGAACTAGCATTGATAAGAGAGCAATAATAATTACAGACGAAAATAAATAAATTACATTCCAACTGAAATGAGGAACTAAAAGTTTTATTCCGAGGAAAATTGTTTCTTCAAGTACCCGACAGATCACTTAACCAGAAGTTTTACATGTTGCGTTTTTGATTCAATTAATTTTAGGAACCGGACCCGAAAACGTAAGAAACCGGTGGAACTGAGCCTTTGTAAATGGTTTAGTTCAGATATACTCGAGTGGAAACGAACCCATTGTCGACTCGACACTTCTATTGAAATATTAAGCTTGTTTTACTTGTGATTAAATGGTCCCGTCTAGACATAATGTATTGTTTTGTCTGTAATGTCAGCTAGCTTTTGCATATCTTCTTGATATGAGACGGTCCCTGTAGCAGCTCATATTGGGATAAAATTGTCACTAAATTTAAAAAAAATAAATAAATCCTGTATCCAAATGTAGTAAAGACTATGTTAGACGGAACGTAAACGTGTTTGGGGACACCATTGTTTTATTCATCGTTGAAACACAAGAGACTCTCTGTCACTACCTACACCATCTTGCATGTATCCACATTTTCATCCCCATCTACTTGATGGTGAGGTCTAGTCTACTGCTCATTGGCGTCGTGAGTCTCGTGTTTCCATTTTTTATTAATGAAAAAATAAAAAAATTATGATATATTATTTGCATTGGTTTCTTAGAACAAGTTAATATCACATTCAAGATTCATATAGAACTTTGGTTGGTAGCCTAGCAACAAGCTGGACTCCCACCCCTCTTTGATGGTGAAGTCTGGTGGTCTACTGCTCATTGGCGTCGTGAGACTCGTGTTTCCATTTTTTTAGTGTTTTTATAATAACAAACACAGCTTCTTCTAGCTACCAGCCCACCACCTTTTACATTTATACATATGTTAACTAGACGTCAAAACAATAAACTGTGCGAGTATTTATATGTATAATGAATGTTCGGATTTGTCTCCAACTGATCGGTCGATCCTAGCGATAATATGCTTATTTCGACGGTGGATACATCCGGCATGCACAAACACCACTTCTTTTTGTAAACAAACAGACAATCATGGCCACTTGAGATAGTATGCTCCCGTCCTTCAACCCTATTCGGATGAAGTCAATAGTTTTGTAGTTTCATTGATTTTGATCCATATTATCTCAAGTAAAACACAACTAATTATTCTCGTTTAATTGGTCCCTGAAAACCAATCGGGGACCTACGTTAGAGGACAAAAATGGTCACCAAAACCTAATTTCTTGAACTTCTTACCTAAAATTTTTATGTAATGGCTAATCTGTCCTTCTCTATTAAGGATAATTTTACTTAATTAGTATTAATCTAATTCAATTAAGGTTTAATCAATTTTTATTTTTGTAAATTTTTTTTGAAAAAAATATATTTTATTTTTACCTAGATTTACCTGGCTTGATTGGGGTATACTCAAACTAATTGGGGTATACCCAATTTTAAAGGGACTCTTTTTTAAGAGCAAAGGGGGAGGTCAATGGGTAAAGTTACAAAATTACCCTTTCCCATTATAACTCTAATTACTACCTAAATCAGTTTTCATTCTCTTCATTTCATCTTCTTCTCTTCTTCTTCTCCTCCACAACCTTACCGGCTCCATCACCCCCACCACCACCAAAACTCGTCGATCAATTCGTTAAAATCGCCGATTCGAAAACTCCGATTAATCTTCATCAATGGATCCACCACGGAAGAAGGCAACTCGTATGAAAGAAACTAATCGAAAACCCAATGAATATAACCCTGGAATTGCAAATTTGGTTGCTAAGAAAGTGAAGAGAAAAACAGTTGAAGAAGAAGGAATTGAACCCGCTGAAACACGTGAAATGGTGCGCTTAAGAAAGTAAGGGCTTGTTTAAACTCACTCTAGTACTTCGATTTCATGTTTGCATGTCAAATTAGGTCAGAAAATTCGAATTTGTGAATTGGCACTTGCGACGGCGGCAAGGTTTTTTTATCGACCTTTCGGGATTTCATAGTTAGTGTTTGTAGGAAGGGTATAAGGTTGAAGAACTTGCCACTGTAAGTTTCTGAATCGCTACTAGCAGGCCGCAGTTATTCATCTGTATACCTTTTCGTCAATTTTTTTTAATGAAGCTTCAAGAACTTTTTGTTTTTTACCCTACGGCTACTTCTTTTGAATGTTTCCTGATGCCTAGAGTTTTTTAATCCGGAAGGGTATTTGTATAAAACCATGCCGGCGGTTTGTCAGCCAGCGATGTATGTGTAATGGACATTGCCGCCTTGTTTAGTGAAAAAACCTATATATTTTTGTGCGTAGGAGGAAGGCTATTTTGATGATACACCTCGGCTTCGGCTTTGTCTTAGCCGGCACTCATCTTTGGTCGACCTTTAGGCCATTTTTCCGCCGGATATGTTGTATATGTCTAACTCCGGTTTTGTAATGTTTTTTTCTGAATTGTTCTTGTTCGATTGCGAGGAATGACAAAGAAGAAAGCAGCTACGAAAGCGGCTCTTAGTCCTCCTTCAAACCCTCCTCGTGTTGATGATAAACTCTTGTCTTCAAAACATCGAGGGGTATATGTTGTGCCGGGAACGACAAAGGTCTTAGAACCACTATCTGAACCCAATGATTCAGACGAGACTCCAGATGAAGACTAATCAATTCCATCTGGTAGAAGAGGTGATGATGATGATGATGATGTTGATGAAACCAATCCGGCTGCTGGAGGAGGTAACAATGATGATGGTGATCAAGACATGCCTGAGGCTGGAGGAGGTAATGATGATGGTAATGGAGATAAAGGTAAGAATATCATCGAAGATAAAATTGTTGAAGAGGAAGAGGAACAAGAAGAAAAAGGATATGGAGATGGAGAAGGAGAACAAACTATAGCTATTGTTCAAGCCACCGAAGATTCGGCTTAAACTTCAACCGGAACGAAGAAGAGGGTGATCACTAAACCGGATGATTCTCACATGCCTCCCAAACACTTGATGGTTGCACTGAAAGAAGGTGAGCCTCCAAAAAGGGACCCCAAGAGATGGTGGAGCTGTTCTTTTTGGATACAAACACTCATGGGCATGTACGGTCCATAATACTATCGTAAGTAATTAATCTTAATCCGTCTTTGTTATTTATTCAAGTGTGTAACTATCTTAATTAAATCTGCATCAAGTGTTTGTATTTCTTTTCATTTTCTTTTTTTTTGGTATTTAGGATCACAAGCATGCCATCCGTCTCATGAGGCGCCAAGCTTCATGTTCAAGTGATGCATACTTGGAATCTTGACTTGGAATGTGAGGAGGTGAAAGTGATTGTGAGGAACTCCGGGTTGTTACTGCGGTGGAGAGTTCAAATATTAATCATGATAAAGTTAACATCTCTCGCATTCTCCGTGAGCGGTTCTACGGAGAAACCGATACTATGTTATTCCCATTCGGTGAGATGGCGATAACTCCCGATGATGCTCAACAAATTCTAGGCCTCGAGGTTGATGGAAAAGCGATCCACCGAGGGATTCGATAATTCCATTTCTTTCGATAAGATTTACGAATTGAGCAAGAAATTGTTCGGTTGGAGTCGGGTTCGGACGGATGATGTTCTTGACAAGAAGGATGGTCGACTAACCAAGAAGTTTAATGTGAAGAAGTTGAGGGACGGATTATGGAAGACTCGTGAAATCCTTGTTAGGGAAGGAATGGTGCACCTAGTGCGAATCAATGCTACCATGGCCGCTTATTTGCTATACACCACAGGCAGATGTATCTTCCCGTGATTCCGAAACCAAGTCGAGGCCAGTTACTTGAAACTATTGGATCCCTTACATGAGATGCGTGGGTATTCTTGGGGTACCGCGGTGGTCGCCTTCTTGAACAATGAGTTGACAAAATCTTTAGGGCACTCACTAAGCAAGTTAACGGAAACACATGTCTCTTCCGTGTAATTCTATTGTCTAAAACATTTATATTCGCAAAATTCTCGTAAGATAAGGTTCTTACTAAACTTTTTTTCTTTTTGAATAGGTTTGGATATATGAACGCTTACCTTCTTTGTTCAAAGACAACTCTTACGTCAAAGTGGATAACAATGTTCCGGTTCATTTGCCAAGAGCGCAAAGGTACAGTTTTAAGGGTACCCAGGATAAGGAAATGCCGCAAAATCTTATGAAACTCCGAGCTGCCATCGACAATTTGACTGCGGAAGAGGTGATATTTGATCCGTATCGAGAGGATAGAAATCAAGGTTTAATCCCAAGGAGAAATGAAGTTGTTTCATTATACTATGGACCCTTGATGACTGTGTTTGAAGGATTTTCAATGTACGATCCACATCGGGTAATGCGACAATTGGGTTACGTCCAAGAAGAACCTCATTTCGATGCAGCAAATCCGGCCTTTACTGTGGATATGAGTGATTGCACCACCTCCCAAAAAAAGTATGAATGTCTCTTACCTTCCAGCACCAACTCAAGAACATTGGGCTGATAGGCGTCACGGTCAAATCGATGTGAGTCTTTTGGACGAGGTGACCACCGGTCATGAAGCTAGTGAGAAATACATGGCGTGGTACTTGGGTTGGGCTTGTCCTACTGTGATTAGGCCAATGACTACTGAAGAAGCGCTCGTAAGAAGAAGATGGAATCGAAAGACCCAGCAACATTGCTTAAGATATTTGTAAGTATTTTAGAGTTGCTCTTACTATTTTAAGATTGATTGCATTACCGAATCATTCTATTAATTATTTGTTGTTTAATTGAATATAGAAGGATCAGTTGAAGACCTTTTTAAGGGTGTTGTGTTGCGCGAAAGACAGAGGAGAACCTGTGCAAAGCAAGCACATTTACTATGCTTGCAATGTTGACAATGAGGATGCCCAGCTATTGTTCAAGCAACTTCAGCTGAACTAAAAGGCGGAAGAAAAAGCTATTAAGGATGCACAAGCCAAGATAAAGGTCGATAAAAAGAGGACTCGTAGTGCTCGTGGTGGTGAAAGGTAGCAGCAGTGGTCCTGGTGGTGAAGGTAGCAGCAGTGGTCGTGGTGGTGAAGGTAGTGTTCCAAAACGGGGCCGTGGTCGTCGTGGTCGTGGTCGTGGCCAATGAATGCTTTCCTAGTTCATTTCTTTATGTTGTGGTGGACAAATATTTAAGTTAATGGTATGGACAAATGTTTTTTTACGGTTTATGGGACATGTTTCGTATTTTGGACAAAAAATATTGGATTTCTAATTGTTGAATGAATGGTTTGTTTAGCTATATAAAGTGTCGTATTACCTTCTTAGGCATGGTTTTTTTAAGCTATCCCGTCAAATTTGTCCCAGGGCCGGCAAGGTTGTGAAATGCGAGGCCGGCCCTGTCAACAAAAAATTGTGTAGTTACAGGGCCGGCAAGGTTGTGAAATGTCGATCGTGGGACTGTCAACGAAAAACTGTGTAGTTACCGGGCCGGCAAGGTAATATGATTCCTACTAAGCCGGCGTTTTTGTAGCGGAAGGGTACGAAAATAGAGACCTGTGGCCATATCTTCAAGAAAAAACCATTCTTCTGATGCCTAAAATCATGTAAGGTCGGGAGGGAAACAAAACAAGAAAATGCCGGCGGTATTTTGTCCGGCATGCTAATGAACCCATACATTTACGGCCATTTTGCGATGCCGGCATTGTAGCAAATTTACGACCCTGCCGGCGGGTTCAAAATTCAAATTTTTGCAAGTACAATTACATTGATTCACCTGTACTTGGACACTATAACGGCCAAATTTGGGCACCATCCTATAAATGCACTACTTATCTCCACAAAAAAACACACAACTATTTGCATACACTCTCCAAAGCTCATATCAGCACACACTCCATCTAACTCACCCAATAGCTCTCTAGACACAAGAAATGGCTTCATTTGATTCTAATGAAGTTTTGGCAATCACCAAAGCTTGGTATGCGGAGACTAGAGTTCAAGGCGATCCTCCGTAAGGGTGGATTCCACAACCTTTTGGGCTAGGGTTCACAATACTTTTAGCCAAGAGTGTGGGAATCCTAACTCAAGAAGTGTTCAACAAGTGCACGATAGGCACATAGTCATTGAAAATGCGATACTTTCTTATTTAGCTATTCAAAAACCAATTTTCAACGCTCCCCACTTTAACTTGTCCATTGAACAATTTGTAAGTATTTTTGTGGTTTATTTTACGTGATCCATGTTGTTTTATCTTCCAACTTAAACCGCACTAACAAAGTAAGTTTGTGTTTTGTTTTTGTAGCATGAAGTCACCAAAGCGTGCTACTTAGAGGAAAAGGGAAAAGAATTCGCATTCGATGCAAGCTATCAATTCATGGAATCCAAAATCCCGGAGTATGCCATTGAGATGATGGAGGGTGTATCGTCTTCGGAGGAGGAAGATTGATGGCTTTAGAAGTTTTAGTGTAGGTTTTGTGGGTAGACCTCTATGTAAACCCTCGCGAGACTATAACTCGTCCAATAGGGTCGCCTAGGGGTTCAAAGGCTTGATGCACATGCTAAGTGCATTCGTTTTCCCGTCGACAAGGATTAGGTTTTATGTTTCAATCAATGTAGTAACCAAAATTGAATGAATAAAGTAAATTACATCTTCCATATTATGTCAGTGAGCAAGGTTGTATTTTTTTGCATGCCGAGATTAATATATAGGAAAAGGTAGGAAATATTTACATGCCGACCACCGCAAGATTCTGCCCAAGATAGTCGGCATGTTCTTCATCCGAGGACCATTCCGGCGGATATTTGGTCGCAACTTATTCAAAGTTGACACCGCCGAATGGAAGATCGATCGGCACCTTATTCAAAGTTGACTATTCCGGCGGATGTTTGGTGGAAGCTTATTCAAACCACGACCTTGCCGACTTTTAAACATTTTCAAAACCAAAATTTTTGGATCAAATCGAACTCATAAGATGGATCAAAAGGTTAATCTCATCGAATTCATAATTTGAAAATTTTAATCTAAACTCAATTAATTAACCTTATCAAAATTTTAGTGTTAATTAACCAAGGGCATATTAGCCATTTAGAAAAAAAAAGGTTAAGGGGTGGCTTGGTTTTACTTCATAATGACCAGATTTTGTCTTATTGGGTATACCCCAATTAGTTTGGGTATACCCCAATCAAGCCAGGTAGATTTACATGAAAAGTCGTCACGATATTAAATTACAAATATGACGACTTCTCATCGTGTCAACAAATTATTATAAATAAACAGGACTCTTTGAATTCACACAGTGATGATTTTAAAGAGTCGTCATCTTCTATAAATTAAACATTAACGACTTTTCATGGTCAATTTTTGTTTTAAAATTAAATATTCGTCCAAAATAAAATTGGGAAAAATCGTCATGGTTGAAATTTAAGACCTTCAAGGTCGATATATTTGCACCCTGCCGACTTAACAAAGTTGTTTTGGTTGATGAATAAGAACCGTGACAATTTTTTTATGATCAACTTCTATTTTAAAAGCTAAGAATCCTTATGACTAAAATACATAATTATGACGACTGTAATAATATTTATAGAAGTCTATTTTTGTGTTGTAAGTCTGCTTCAAGTTGTACCACTTGAACCATCTCTCCTCAAGGTAGCCAACCGGATAAAACTGTTTCCTTACAACTGCCTTGAATCTTTTCCACGACAATACTCCTTTACCTAGGTTTTGTCTTTGATAAGCTTTCCACCAGGTTAGAGCATGCTTTTGTAGCTTCAATGCCGCGAAAGCAATCTTTTCCTTTGAACCATATTCACTAAAGAGAAATACGTCTCTAGACGTTCAATCCAATCATCTAATTTTTCTACATCGACACTCCCATCGTAAAGTGGAATATCAACACGAAAATCAATTTTCAGATTCTTACCATGAGGTTTAGTTGATGTAGGACTTTTAAGAAACTCTTTCTCCTTTTCTTCATCCTCATCTTCTTCCTCTTCTTCTTCTTCTTCAATCGTCTTCTTGAATCATCTTTTTCCGAAGCTTCAGGTAAAGGTGTAACCTTTTTCTTTGTCTTCTTCTTAGGTGTATGAGAACGAATACATTCACTCAATTCCTGAAGGGTAACTTGAATAGACTTCATGTCTGTCTGCAACGTAGCCACCTTTTCTTCCATAGTTTGTGGTTCGCCTTCCTTAGGATCACCATCTGACTTTGTCATCCTTGATCCCCTTGTTTTCTTAACTTCTTCCAACTTCTAGAGTACCTCACCAAGCTTTATGTAGAGGAGCACTAGAAGAAAAATGCACATAGGTGACATTTATAAACTGTCACTATAGCAGTTCTGTGACGGTTTATAAGGAAGCTGTAAGTGTCACCAAAGCCGGTGTCACCATAAGTGGTTACTTACGATGACAGTTTCAAACTGACACTACTGGAAGTATCAATAACGTTTCTAATTTTAAACTGTCATTCGTATTTGTGCTCAAGTTATACATTATACAGATAACCGTCACTTTAAAAGGGTTCCAGTGACACAATATTGTACTGAGCTGTCACCGTAAGATTTTTATTGGGAGTGTCATCCGGTCGTTGCATAAGATTTTTTTTGTGTATTTCGTCAAGGCGGTCTATACATTGCACATTTTATCTTATAGAATCCATAGACAACACAGAGATAAGATTTACCAATATTGAAAGTTCATTCATATGTAAAATAAGGGTTACAACATTCATTTAGAATGATGATTTACAGTTGATTACTTGAACAAAAATATTTAGTACAAATTGTACATATCATACACATCCAGTAGTGGTCAAATTAAAGAAAAATAAATCTTTTCTAAAAACGTGCTCGTCGTGAGTCGTCCATCATCCAAATGCATATCTATGAATCAATTAGCAAGTAACTAATTATCCTGGCATACTAAAGTTGTAAAACCTGCAGAAAAATCACGGCGAGACGAATAAAGAAACTTAAGGAGAGAGATCTAGAAAGATCGAGCAATTGCCCATAATTTAATTAAAGTTTAAACCAAAGATTACGCTGCTGTGGGGATTTTCCATCTACTAAATAAAGAAAAGAGAAAAAAGAAACGACTTATGAGTGGATGATCTTTACCTGTGATGTTATATTTTCATGGAAGAAACAAATCCCGTGAAAAGGGCCGGCGGCTACCGGTGGGTAGACAAAGAAAATTGCGTAAGGCGAATAAGTTGATTTATAATTGGAAGCGCTAGTTTATATTGATCTTAGGGTTTAGAGAAAGACTAAAATACCCCAAGACACCGTTTTGACACATGGCTGAACTTGGAAGAGCCACCGCACAAAAATAATAAATCAACAACACACCGTCCAGTTGAAGTCCGTCCAGTTGAAGTGGACGAGAAGAACTGAAGAAGCCTTTATACATATATGCTGTATATGAATTAGTTGGCAGCAGTTTTGATAAGAAAACGTCATTACATATTTTAAGCTAAGATATCGGTTGTTTACTTTAACCGTTATCTTAACGGTTTCGTAATTAACCGTTACAATATACCTGATAAACGTCACCGTATGATTTTCCTATCACGACAGTTTCCTACGATAAGCGTCACTTTAAATAATTACTATGACAGTTTTGATGCACGTCATGGTATGCAAAATCAATTAATGACGGTTGTCCCTGGCAAACGTCACCTATACATGACCAGCAGCATATTGTGACGCTTTTCTATAAAACCGTCATGGTATAAAATTTTAAACTGTCACCAAATCCCACATTTGTCCTAGTGGAGA